>JAPKLW010000188.1:678257-740399 GCA_026898455.1 Plectranthus barbatus
TTATTACATCTCACTTGTGTAATAACCCACCAACCGTATCACTTCGTAGACTCATTTCTCACTCACCGGAATTCGGATTTGAGAAAACAAATATACCACGATCATCTACTCTTCGCGTAATATTTAATTTACGAAATTAAATATTTCACATCGGGAATTTACCACAAAGTACCCGAATTACCAACAGCTTGTGCCCTCCCCTATCCTGTTTATAATTAGGGGTTGAAGTCTCATTTTTTTATATCTATTTCCTGTTAATTAACTGTGTTGAAACTCTGTTGAAATCTCTCTAGAATTGCCAACTCTCACGAGTCCATGACTGGTGTTTTTCGCTCTCGTATTATTTGTACTTTCATTCGTATTATTTCAAATTGCCTACTCTTCTAAATTACTATTGTCGATTATAGTTTTTTCTTGCTATTATTTGTTATCTTGTGACGTTTCTAAGGACTCCGTTTATCACGATAAATCGAACCTCAACAATCCTAATAAAATAAGTTCATAGATTTTATAGTTATGTTGGCATTAAGTAGCAAACCTGAATAAATACATATTACACATCATTAAAGCACTCAAATAAGATTTCGTTTAGTTATTACTTAAAAATCACCTAAACCCTACTTAATATAGTATTTAATAAACATCATAGTAACATCTACTAAGTTCAATCCCAACTATTAATTACTCATTAAAGTTTGCGTTTTGCAAATAAATAGGTGACATAGAGAGATGAGACAATGGAAACGAGAGCACGTTTTTCATGTAATCCAAAAATGCATGCATCGGATGCTGTCTGCCGACATATCCAAAATCGCTAAAACACTAACACCCCATGAATCCATCATCTCTCACCATTTTTTTAATTATAAAAAATAATAATATATTAAATTAAATTTTACTTTTAAACTCGAATTCATGAATTATTGAATACAAACAAAGCGCTTAAAACCTTAAACTACATGCGCCCCGAGCCGAGGTTATAACAAATTAAATACCAACAATTGTGAATTAATATGTCTAAATAATTGTCTACTTCCGAAATCCTCCGTCGCATACTCCATTAATAAATTTATATGGTATAATTAAAAAGATTTCATTTCTTATGATTTAAGGTAATTTCACTAATTCAAGGTAGAGTTGATTCTCCCTAGTAATGGTATACAATAACTTTCATTATTTATAAGTTTTAGTTTTAGCAAGTGTTTGAATTTTAAAATTGTTTAATTTATAATAAGTATTTTTTTTAATGCTAAGATTTTATTTATTAATAATAAAGTGCCACAATCAGATTTTAATAATTTTAATAATATATATCATTAAAATTATAAATTTAATAAAACAATTGATGGAACATGTTTGAGAGTACAAAATTTAATCAGATCATTGAAAGATTACGTGCAGAATTGTTGACTTGAGGGATGAGATGACAATATTTCATGATTATTATAAATATTATAATTATGATATTATATCCCTTTTTTTATTATGTTTGTGTAAAAACGTATATTTGCAATACACGGTTAATGAGTTATTAAAGTTGATTAGTTAGATAATTGTAGTCTCATTTCTTATGGCATATGTAGGAGGAAGATTAAATCTAGAAGACTAAGAAAAGACATTGAATTTTTTAATATTTTCCCGAGCGATATAGAAATAAATAAATAAATAAGCAATATTAAACCAAAAAACAAACCTATTAATTTTAACATAAATCATAGTGAAATAACTTACATTTTTTAGCAAATGATGATAGTTTAGGAGCTCAGCTAAATAGATTTTTTTTTTTTTAAAAAAAAAGAGCCTCGCTTAAAATAATTTAACGTGAAAGAGCATGAGTATCACTAATTCACAATATTTATATAAAAATGGATTAAATAGTAACTAACCAATAAATTATTTTAAAAGTGTTATTGTTGGATTAAGAAATAATAAGATTTAGACAGCAATGGGGAGGGAGAGATTGGCATGTGAGATTGGAAAAGTGATTAATTTATTAAGGAAATTTTTGGTTTTTCCCTAACAATTAGGGATGTCAATCGGGCTAACCCGTCGGGTTTCGGGCTAATCCTATCGGACTGCGGGCTATTCGGTCTGGGTTGAATCGGGCTGAAAATTCTTGAACCTAACCCTAACCCACCGGTTTTCGGGCTGACCCGTCGGGTTGGCAATATTTACTAGTTTATTTTTGTAAAGATTTTCTTAAAATATTTTAACAACCCCTAAAACAAAATAAAAAAAGAAAATGATGAACCAACATAAATAAAAGAGATCAAATATCAATATCTTTGCAAAAAATTAGTGATAAGTGGATAATCATAGTTTGAAAAGAAAATAAACATCAATCCTTATATACCAACTAATTTAAGTAATAGAAGTACATTTCTCAGCGTATAAAATGATAAAATAATGATTAAAAAATTAAATATAGCTTTCACTTGGGTGAACATAACAACGAGTGACTAAAGGTTCTTGAAAGGAAGAAATGAGTAGATACGCTAATTAGGAGAGTGACGAGTGGAAGACAGTGAAAGAGGAAGAAATGAGAGATTTTTCGATTTGAGGGTAAAGGACTACGTCATTGGGAGAGATTGATGAGATTTTGTGTGACGGAAAATTAGGTCTAGGAAATTAGGTATATAATTAATAGGTATAGTAGGATATAAATAATATTAGAAATAATAAATAATATATTATTAAATATTGCCGGACCTACGGGCCGACCCGCAACCCACCGGGCTCAGCCCCGTTCGGGCCGCCAACCCGTCGGGTTCAATCCGTTCGGTTAAAAATAATTTCGGGTTGAAAATTTTTTACCCTAACCCGCATTTTAGCCCACCAGTTTCGGGTTTTATTGACATCCCTACTAACAATTATTGTAAACTTTGTCGGGTGGTATCTAATCCAAGCCTCTAAATTGGTACAAGGCTAATTCTTGCTTTCAAGAATTTGGTTTCACATTTTTTTGGTAAACATTAAAATATTATTATATATGTGCTATTTAGCTACAAATAACTAGACCAACAATTAAGGGATAACACCAACTTGCTACAAATACTACCCCTCACTCATCTCGTCAGCATCATTATACTTTTGTTGCATCTTCTCACATTATATTATATTCAAAAATAATTTCAAATTAAATCTTTATATAAATATTCCCTCCGTCCTAGCAGAATAAACCCTCTTACTAAATCGATCGTCCCAATTAAATTGGTCTCTTTCTAAAAATTACAATTTTTTCACACTCAACAATAAAATATTAATTCTATTTATACTCATAATCTTAATTCCCGTGCCGAATAGAAGAGAGCCTATTTAATTGGGACAGAGGGAGTAAATAATATACAAGATTAAAATTAATACAAAGAAAATAATAGGCCTAGCTAGACTAGTGGGAGGTGTGTGGATACACTTGAAATCTGTCTCATTTTTCATAGTTCACTCTCTACTTCACTATTAAAATTATTAACTTTTATTTAATATTTTTATAATCTTAATTCATTATAGTTTGGATTAATTATATAAATTTAATTGTAGGGCTCATCTTACCCGATTAGGGTACATAATATTTTTAGTAATTATTTCATAAATTTTAACTAAAATTTGATAATTAAAATTCATTAATTTATAACTAAAATTAGTGTTCTCAATTAAAGTATTTTGTATTGTACTTGATTTTTGTTTTCATAAAAATGTTAAATAAAATTATTAATCGAGACAGCCAAATGCTAAATGAGATATAATTGTGGGATTGAGGATTTGGTCCGATGTGGATGGAGGGGAATCATGGTATCAATTGAAATGACAACGTGCAAATGGGAACCAATCATCAATATCCCCAAATAATAATAGTAATAATAATAAAGAAATAAATAAAAAAAATGCAATTTTAATGCTTGAATTCAAAGTGGCCTCTCCTTATATAAACACCCACTAAACCCTCATACTATTCCTCACAACAAAACTAAAATTTTCTACCAAATATTCATCTGTCCCCCCCAAATAAAATATACAAAAATAATAGCTTTCTACTTATTTAATTTTCATTATTGCTTACCCATAAAATTCAAAAAAAAAAAAAAAAAAAAATGGATGGCAAGAAATTGGAATACAAGGGGGCGAGAGCGCTGAAGGAGCTGGAAAGGCTAACAAGCAAAGCAGGCGAAGTTCAACAAGAAATATTGCGAAAAATTCTGGAGCAAAATTGGGAAACAGAATATCTGAAAAAGTATATGTGCGCTTTATCACTGTCATCAAAAAGCGTGTTTCAGTTCAAGAGTCGCGTTCCAGTGATCACGTATAAGGATATTCGCCCTTACATTGCGAGAATCGCTAATGGCGAGGACTCGTCGCTCATCACCGCCCAGCCCATCGTCGAGATGCTTTGCAGGTGAGGTGAATTCGCGAGCTTTATTTTGATTTTGGATGTTTTTGGTTTAAACGTCGTCGTTTCGTGCAGCTCCGGAACGTCGGCCGGGGAGCCCAAGCTGATGCCGTCCGTCGCCGACGATCTTGATCGCCGTACCTTTGTGTATAATCTCATCATGCCTATCGTCAATCAGTTAAGATTGCTATTTAATTCTTTATTTAATTTTGCAATTTTACTCCATTTTTTTTTTTTTTTGCTATATTACATTATAAAATTCCACCATATATATGGGATGTATCTTGGAGATTCCAAATATTTGAGAATATTCAATCGAAGATTTTACTAAGATTTATAATGGTAATAATAGTTGTTTAATGAGATTGGGTATTCCCGCAAATAATTAACTATGCCTTATATAAAAAAAGAAACAAGAATTATTTAATTATTACCACCACTTTTTTATATTTTCAATCAAAAACCCCACCGTTCATAACTTACATCATCTAATAGTTCACTTTGTTTTATTTTATTTTTTAATACTAATATTCCTTTACTCAATTTTCGAATTAAATATATAATATATTATAAAAGTAATTATCAAAATTACATATTTTATCATTTTTAGCAATTATTTTTAAATATGTATAATTTTTATTCATTAATATTATATTTAATATATTGTAATAAAATTATTTTTTATATTATACATTTGATATATATTTATATATACAAATTAAAAAAATCATATAAAATTGAATAAATACAAACTTGATTTAAAAATTATCCCATAAGGGATTCTTTACATGTATTAATTAAAAATTATAAATAAAATAAATCAGTAAGATGTATTATTTTAAAGAAAAAATTACATATAATTTTGTTATATTTTTGTTATTGTTTATTGTATTTCTATGCTATAATAAAAGAAATAATAAATAAAAAACAACAAATATAAAAATTAACATTTATAGATTAATAAATATGTGTGTGTAGATATGTTCCCGGGCTAGACGAAGGCAAGGCCATGTATCTCTACTTCGTGAAGTCGGAGACGTCGACGCCGTGCGGCTTGCCGGCGCGGACGGTGTTGACGAGCTACTACAAGAGCCCCCACTTCAAGCGCCGCCCCCGCGACCCTTTCAACGACTTCACCAGCCCCGACGCCGCCATCCTCTGCAACGACAGCGACCAGAGCATGTACTGCCAGCTCCTCGCCGGCCTTCTCCACCGCCGCCGTGTCCTCCGCCTCGGCGCCGTCTTCGCCTCCGCCCTCCTCCGCGCCATCTCATTCCTCGAGCGCCACTGGCGCGACTTCTGCCGCGACATCCGCGGCGGCGCCCTCGACGAAGCCGTCACCGACCCGGCGTGCCGCTCCGGTATGCTGCGCCTGATCGGCGCGCCCGATCCGGACTCTGCGGCCGAGATCGAGGCCATCTGCGGCGGCGGCGCGTCGTGGAGGGGGATCGTGTGCAGGCTGTGGCCGAATGCGAAGTATATTGAGGCGGTGGTGACCGGGTCGATGTCGCAGTACGTGGCGGCGCTCCGGTATTACAGCGACGGAAAGCTGCCGTTGGTTTGTCCGATGTATGCGTCGTCGGAATGCTACTTCGGCGTCAACGTGAAACCGCTGTGCGATCCGTCGGAAGTTTCGTTCACTATGCTGCCCAATATGGGGTACTTCGAGTTCATCCCGCTCGGCGAGAGCGGCGAGCTGTCGATGGATTTTGAGGAGGAAGACGACGAGAAGGCGGCGCTGACTCCGGAGCTGGTGGAGCTCGTTGACGTGAAGCTTGGTTGTTACTACGAGCTCGTCGTCACTACATTTTCCGGTATAAATTTCTCTCTTTTAATTACTCGCCTTATTAATTTAGACGCAGTGACATTATGATTTGCATTAATTTTATAATTTCAATATCACTTAATTAGAATGTATAATATCTTTTTTAATTATTTTTCAAATTTTTACTAAAATCTGATTAATTTATAACTATAATTTATGTTCATATAAAATTTTATTTTTGTTTAAATATAAATTAATATATATTTTATTATACTTAATTTTTATTTTTATAAAAATATTAATTAAAATTAAAAATCAAAATCAAAATAATGAAATACTAAGTAGAATATGATTATAGGATAGAGGGATTTGATTATTACGTGGGGTGGGGCCAGTTAAGTAACATATGGATATTCAAATAAGTCGAAATTTCTTTTTAAGAAAATCAGTTGAGATGAAGAGATATGATAAGAGAAATGAGTATTATATTCTTTTAATTTATAGAATATAATTATTATGATAATGATAAAAAATAATAATGATGAGGCTAGTTGAGAAAAGGTAAGTAGACCCACCGCATTGAACCAACACGAATCGATTTGTTGATTTATGGTACAATGAGTAGTACGGAAAGGTACAAACATTATGAAGCGTCCAAATAATTTTGTTGCTTTCTTGAGTATTTAAACTATATATTTCCTGAAATTAATACTTATTCTATTTTGATTAATTTGTTCTGATTTGATTGGGTAAAATAGTCAATTTATGTAAATGTAAAATAAATTGAACGAAATTAATATTTTTTTATTATATTTAAAAATTATTATTTTTATAATCGAAATAATAAAATGGAACATAAAAAATGAAAAGCCAGTGAATTAAAATGGGATTGAGGAAGTACAAATTTTGCTGAATAAGTTTAGCTTAATAAAACGGATGCAGTTGATAGTATTATTTTTACCATTAAAAAAAATAGAAAAAAATATCGTTAATTTGAAGTTTAAACAGGACTATACCGATATCGGATCGGCGACGTGCTCCAAGTGACCGGATTCCACAACGAGGCGCCGCAGTTCCGCTTCATCTGCCGCCGCAACGTCGTGCTGAGCATCGACAACGACAAGACGAACGAGGAGGATCTCCACCGGAGCATCACCGCCGCCGTCACGCGCCTGCTCGAGCCGCGCCACGCGCTCCTCGTCGAGTACACCAGCTACGCCGACACCTCCTCCATCCCCGGCCACTACGTCATCTTCTGGGAGATCAACAACGCCATCCAGATCCACGCGCCTCCGATCCCCGCGGAGGTGCTGGAGGAGTGCTGCATCGCGGTGGAGGAGGGGCTGGACTCCGTCTACCGCCGCTGCCGGACGAACGACAAGTCCGTCGGACCTCTCGAGATCAGGGTGGTGAAGGCTGGAACGTTCGAGAAGCTGATGGATTTGTTCATCGCTCAGGGCGGCGCGTCGATTAACCAGTACAAGACGCCGCGCTGCGTGAAGTCGAAGTCGGCGCTGAAGCTGCTGAATGCTAACGTGAGCGAGTGCTATTTTAGCCCCAGGGATCCGGCCTGGAAGGCTTGAAATTGGAGTGGAGGAAGGAAATAATATTTCAATTTTCTGTGTTGTAGCCGTTGATTACTGGCTCCTGCCACGTGGCCATGATCAAGCGATCATGGTTTTGTAAGAACACGGCTCTATTTCGCGAAATAACAATTTTGATTCTTGGCTCTACTAGTGTGCACGGTTGGGTTTGACCAGTCTGAGAGGCAAAGTACGAACCAAATGAATAGTTATAATTTAAAATTTTCACAAACAAAATCAGTAAAATAATTCTTTCAAACCAAATTGACCAAATCATATTAAAAGTTCAAACAATTTGGTTCGGCTGGTTAAAATAGATTGATTTTTTTTTAAATAATAATATTGCAAATAGTAAAATTTGCATATCAATTTGATTATTAAATATTAATGAAAGAATAATACAAAAAATAAAACTAATATAAATATATTTCGTTTGTCATTAATTATAAATAGAAAATAAATAATAAATAATATTGTGGCTGCAAAATAGAATTAAATATAAGTTAATTTATAGGGTTGCAATTCGAAATAATATAAACACCATACATATATCAATATCTTTGATATTTTAGCTTTCTATGAATTAATAATATTTTACTATCAATATTATATTTAAAATAATTTTATTTATATGGCCGGTAAGGCCGAAACGGTCGGTTTCATCCTTCAAACCTTCGATCAAACCAAATTATCTAGTTTAAAAATTTTTAAACCTACCCGGCCAATTATTTTTCTCAATCTAGCCAAATTAATTTGATTTGATCTGTTCCAGCCAAACTATGCGCACGGGTGTAATCGAACCGAGTCGAGCCGAGTAGTATCGTGCTCAAGTTTGACTCGTTTAGTATCGAGTCGAGCTTCGAGTTTTTTTGTCGAACATTTTGAAATTCATGAACTTTATCGAGCCTAAACGAACTTTCTAAATTTGAAATATATCTAAAATATCCATAATTATTTTAAAAGAAAAAGTTATTTATTTCTAAATTAATATCATATATTCATCCTCAAACTCTAAATTTTCTCATTATTAGAGACTTATCATTATTGTTACTCTTAAATCATGAAAAATATTACTTTTATAAAATTAATTATTTTATATTTCTTACTAATTTTGACTAACGAGCTTGCTCACGAGATCACGAGTCGAATACTATGATGCTCAAGTTTGGTTCGTTTAATAAACAAGCTTGAGCGAGCTTTTATCGAATCGATGACCGAATAGCTCACGAATAGTTTGACTCATTTACAGCCCTATGCGCACCCCTAATTGGCAATCTTTCTTAACATCTTTTTTGAAATATCAATTATATATTTCTAGCAAATAATTGGTCTCAAGATAAAATTTAGAAAATTTCAGGAAGTTCTTCAATTCACACAAATAAATAGACCTTAAGTTAAATAGATGCAGAGAATTTCTTTTCTTTTATGATACAAATACTATTCAAACTACAATATTTTCTTTCTAATTGATTATACACTCCATTTTCTATCATATTTTAACATTACACAAAGTTTCACCACTCAGAAAATTATTATCACAACTTCATAAATAAAAACATAATTAAACAGCAACACATATATATACATACATATATATATATATATATATATATATAAGATGCATGGGTTAAAGGTTTTTGATCAAGTATGGCTCCAAGAACCCAAGAACATTATAGTTCTGATGGGATCTTCAATCCCACATCGCTTGTTTCGTCTATCAATCTCCCTAGATACAGAATTAACCCTACGGCCACCGCCGTCGACGTGCCGGAATCTCTCCCACCAACGGCGCCGTCCCAATTCTTGAAAACTGGAGCTGTCGTTTTGAGGCTTCATCCCCAACTTTAACATGGACATCGTAGGATATTGGAAGCTATCTGTTTGTATTTGAACAGAAAATTTATAGGAAAAAAATTTGTGGTAAGAGAATAAAGGGTTGTGGGATTGGATAGATTCTCATGCAATTTGTGATGGATTCATTGGCTGATCTGCTTATTTTCAGTTGATTGTGTTGTTATATATTCCTCTTGTCTCTTGGTGGATAAGTAGTGCCAAATATAAGATTCGAGTGGATGATTACGCTTTATTTTAATCATCGTCTATCTCACTTTTCGTGTTTCACTCCATGTACCACTATTACGATTGTTGATTTTTATTTAAACTTTTTTTTTATATAATCTTAATTTATAAAAATTTGTACTCCCTCCGTCCCAACAGAATTGTCACACTTACCAAATTGGACGTCCCAATCGAATTGTCACATTTCTAAAAATGATAATCTTTTCACACTCAACAATAAAATATTAATCTCACTAACTCATTCTACACTCATAACTCTTAATTTCCGTGCCCAAAAAAAGAGTGACAATTGTAACGGGACGGAGGGAGTATTAATTTTATAAGTTCCACCGTAAAGTTCATCCCATCCAATTAGGGAATACAATATTCTTTTTGCAATTATTTTTAAGTTTTTAACTAAAATTTAATTATTAAAATTGATTGATTCATAACTATGATTAGTGTTCTTATAAAATTTTGATTTTTGTTCTTAAAACTCAATTAGAGTACTCTGTATTGTACTTAATTTTTATTTTTGTTAAAACATCAATTAAAATTAGTAATCGAAATAGTGGAACAAATTAAAGGATTTGATCCACTTTTCGAATATTATAATATAAATTTCACCAATATTTTTGTTAAAAAAATATAATATAGTATTAATTTAAAATTTGCGTTATCCAAATATTTTTATTAAAACTCTAAAGTCAAACCCATAATCTAAGGCAAGATTGCGCCCTGAAACGGGGCAAACTTCATCAATATCTTTTATATTAATTAAGTTTTTAGATTAGAATCGAAAAAAAAAATTGAAGAATTTAATATTTGGTAAGATAAAATAAATGTGTAGCTAATTAATATTGAAGTGCGCATGAATCACTATAATCCTGCACAAGTTAAAAACTCCATATTGAATTGGAAAAATCAGAATTAAATTGGAATAGAATAAGTTCTTGTACAACAATGTCATCAAAATATACCAGGGAATATAATAAAATGGAATATTATGTAAATGACAGCATATTCTATTTTCACGATGCAATTTGTAATAATAAAAGATAAAAAAAAAGCAGAAAAATTCTTGTGAATATTAAAGAATAAATCTTCACTAATGTGAAACAAAGCTATTTGGATGCGAAACTGAAATGAAAGATCGAATGAGATGCTCCAAAAAAATTATATTATATATTTAAATAAAAATATATTAATATTGAAACATTTGATGAACGACCTCAAATTAAGATCCAATTTTAATTTAATCCCATCCCTCAAAGTCATTATTACTAAGAGGTGAGATTGGATGTCCCCTATTCGGATTGTAGTAGTGTGAGTTTAAATTAATATAAAAAAGTAAGATTGGATTATTGATGAGGGTTATTAAGTTTTCTCGATTTATTAAAACTAACCGGAGTTTTGAGTTATCCTAAAATAAATACTAATTTTCTAAAATAAATAATACTCCCCTCCGTCCCACTTGAATTGTCATACTAACTAAATTGGGCGTCCCAACCAAATTATTAAATTTTCTAAAATGACAACTTTTTTGCACTCAACAATAAATTATTAATCTCACTAACTCATTTTACACTCACAATTCTTAATTTTCGTACCGAAAAGAAATATGACAATTATAATGGGACGGATGGAGTACTAATTTATTCTCTATTATTTTTTATCCTCTAAAATCATACCCCTCGTTTTCTTTTCTCTATAAATCCCAAATGCGTAATTCAGCTTATCGGGCCTAGACAAAGCCCACTTTAGCTTGGCAGGCCCAATCATGGCCCTACAGAAAAGTAGAAATGTCTAGAAGTTCCAGAAAAGGCCTGCAAGTCTTGGGCTTTTTCTTCAGATTTTTTTTTTTTTTTTTTAAGTTTTTGAAAATAAAATATAGATTCCCACTTTATGGGGGAGTTCATATTCCCTTCCAAACCTTTATTTCATGATGGATTCTTCCATTTCAATTGATTTCCAATTCTTTCAAATATATATTCTATTCATCCATTAAAAAGGCAAAGATCTCAAAAGAAAAAAAAAAAAAGGAACAAATCTTTCGACAAAAACAAACATTTTCCCATCCGATTTTCTCAATAAAAACAAATGCGAATTTATTTTATTATTAAGAAATTGTATTATTTGTCCCAGAAGGAATTAGAATATTAATAGTTTAGTCCTAAAAAGAAAAAAGAAAAAAAGTGGGATAAAGAGTTGAATGGCAGCAGATGCCACCTCTTTTATAAAAAAAGCAAAATAAAGTCTAGATTCCATGAACATTTTTTTTTGTTTGGGTTTTTTGAAATTAATATAGTGAATTGTTTATAATTTTTTAATTCTCCTCACACATAGTAAAGATTTATGTGATTTTATGTTTTGGTGGGTAGTACTAGTGATGCCCATCAATCACACACAAGATATTTAAGTAGATTGGGAGAATGTGGAATGTTATCCAAAGTGAAAATTATATATTCCAAAGAGATAAAAGCTGAAATTGGATTGCCCAATACCCTTAAATTTTCTTGAATGGATTGTTTATTCAATTAATTAATCAATTATGACAAAGTTGCTCATCATATTTTTGTATGCACAAACTTTTGCACAACCTAAAGTGGAAGTCTACACAAACTTTCTTGCACCTGAAAATGCATATCTACATGCACACCCAAATACTAAAGCTATCAAAGGATAAAAGGTTTCAACAAAAGAGAGAAATCTCTTTCCCTCAAATAAAATCATATTTTTCTAGTTTTCTACTTTCTTTTAGCTTGTTTGCCCTTATCAATAAACACTAAGAAAAAAATCTTAAAATTGCACTACAAATAAATTGCAAATTTGCGACGGATTTGCGACAAAAAAAAGTGGTCGCAATTTAGCGACGGATTAACAACGGAATTGCGACGAATAAAATTTTAAATTTAGCGACCGAATTGCGACCAAAAATTTGGTCACGAATCTGTCGCTAAGTTCTTTCTTTTTTTATATTTATATTTTTTAGTGCGTATGATGTATGAGATTATTGTTTGGTTCAGTGGTAACGCGTCCATCACGCGTGCGGGAGGTCCTGAATTCGAACCTCCTTGAACGCAGGGCACAAAATTTAAGTACAAAAATTGTGACGGATTTGCGACCAAAATATTTAGTCGCAAAATTTTGCGACCAAAAATCCGTTGCAAAAACTTGCGACGGATAAAATTTTTGGTCGCAAATCCGTCGCAAAATAGCAGTTAGCGATGGATTTGCAACCAATTTTGTGGTCGTAAAATGATGAATTTTTGGTAGTGTTGCGACGGAATTCTATGTAATTAATGATAGAAAACTTTATCGCTAACTTGCAAATTTTTTTGTGAAACAAAAATGCTAAAATACCTTCAATAGACACGAGTTAATGTATCTATAAACGATGTGACAATAAATTAAAATTGTTGAGAATAGTTAAAATCGTCCAAGATTTAGAAAATTAGATAGAGATTACTCTATATATACATATACTATAACATTACACATGCATAAACAAACACAAACAATTAGTCCCTTTGTTCGGGGTGTAGTGGTTAAAGCACATTGTCTGTGACTGAGAGGCCACAGGTTCGAGCTTTCAGGGGAACATCTGGGTGTGTCTATTAAAGATTAATGTACACTTATTCAAAAAAAATAAAATAAAAAATAGGATAAGGGTCAATTTAGCCCTCCGACTATTCTGACAGGAGCATTTTATCCCCTACCCGACTATTTGGCTCAATTAAACCCTTTAACTTTTAAATTTGGTTCAATTTAACCCTTCATCTTAAAAATTGACAGTTTTACCCTAATTAGGAGAGATAACATATTAACTTTATGATTTTTATCTTTAATTTTCAATTGTTTATAATTTTTAATATTAATTTTTTTATTTATACATTTAATTTATCTAAATAATAAAATAAATTTATACTTAATAATTTAAAAAATACGAAATAATAAATTAATCTATCAATAAAACATGAGTTGAAATAAATATTATTTTCAAACTTATTTTATCGGACTACTACAATAATTTATATTTCAAACTTTGTTTTTAAAACTAATTCTATAACACGATATGAATATACCATTAATTAAAAGATAATTGTGAATTTGCGATGTTATTGTTCTTGACTTGTTTCACCATTTAATTTGGACGATGATCATACAACTAATTTTTTTATCCAAAATGATGAATTAAAATTATTCATAAAAATCAAAATTATTAGCATTTGTTTACATTTATTTTAATCTTAAATATTTTTAATGGATAAATTTAATTTGTTATTAGTCATAGCTTATACAGTTTTATAATATACATAACGATTCTAAGTTATAATATTAATTAAATAATCATTTAAGAAAAGAACTGATGTTACATGTTAAAAAGAACATATGTATTATGTATATATGTTTAAAAATGATTGTAATTTATAAGATTTATCCACCATTAAAAAAAATTGCATTATCCTCGTGGCGGAACTACACTTAAAATATAATTAACATTTGATTTATGTTATATATATAAATCAATTTAAAATTTAAAAACTTTTTGAAAATAGCAAATTAAACAAAAATATTTAAAATACTCAAATACAAATATAATTAAATAAACTGTATAACCACCCATTAAAGTTTAATTAAATTTAGAATAAATATAAATATTAATGTATTTATTATTTTATATTTTATATTAATTATTTTTACTCATGAAGACTACAAATATAAATAAAAAATAACTAATTTAAAATATATACAAAGTAATAAACAATTGGAAATTAAAATAAAATAATAAAGTAAATACATTACTCTCCTAATTAGGGGTAAAATAATAATTTTATAGGATGAAGGGTTAAATTGAGCCAAATTTAAAAGTCAAAGGGCTTAATTGAGCTAAATAGTTATGTAGGGGTTAAAATGTTCCTATCAGAATAGTCGGATGGCTAAATTGATATTTATCCCAAGAAAAACACTTTAACTAATTTCCTCGCTCGTGATGAAAACATCTTGTCCGAACAAAGAAGTTACCGGTTCGAACTTTTCGGGAAATCTAGGTATGTGAGTTTAAATAAATATATTTCTATATAAAAAAAAAAGTTAAACTACATTAATTATCATAATCTATTACACAACAAATCCAAGAAACATGGTGAGAAACGAATCACATGATTTTGCAAAACGTTTCATCGTCCATGATTGGATCAGACGGTGGCGGTGCAGGATAACAATCCGGTTGAAAATATGTGTAAGAATGCATAGGCAAGGTATAGTGTGAAGCAGCCATGGCGGCGGTTGGTGCCGCCGCCGCCGCCGCTGCACCGTAGCTCATCCCATATTCCGGTGCAGGATAGTAAAACTGCGGATAACTGAACACTTGCTGACGTGGATGACTCCCATTAGTCGGATCAGCCGGCGCATCTCCCGGAGGAGGTCCGCCGACTGCAGCAGGTGCAGGTGCGCCGCCGGCGACGGTGAAACCAGCGGCTGCGTTTCCCTTTTTCTTTTTCTTCTTCTTTTTCTTCTTACCTCCGCCGCCACCAGGTGGAGCCGCCGCGGCCGGCGGGCCGCCCTTATCATCCGCGTGATCCTCGCCGGAAGAATCACCATCGTTGTCCTTTGCTTGGCCGTCGGCTTGGTCGGTTTTCCTGTCGCCATCTTCGCCGGCGGCGGCGCGTGTCCATAGCTCGGCGTTTTTCCCGGACTTGATCAGCTTCTTGATCAACGTTCCGGCTTCGACGTTGCCGGTCACTACAACTTGGTGTTTTTTTGAATCAATCTCGATCTTATACACTCCTGGTTTACATGATTCAACACTAGATAATTCACAAAAGTTGATAAATAATAAGAAAAAATGAAAAAAAAAAAAAAACGGCAAGCATAAATTTGTGTCACCTTCAATACTTTGAAGAACTTTCTTGACTTTCTTCCTGCATCCGCCGCAATGAATGGACACTCTCAACATCCATGTCTGCATAAATCCATACAAATTATAACTAATTCTCTCTCTCTCTGTAATGAAAAAACGCAGGCGAATTTAAAACAAAGACAGCTTTACCTTATAGGTGAGGGGTGGTTCGGAGGCGTCTCCGCCGTCGGCGTCGGGAGCTTTTTCCATCGACTGCGTTGGTGCGTGTGTGTGAGAGAGGAAATGAAAAGGAGAGGGTGGTTAAAGGTTGATCATCACTGGAATGGAGAAGAAGATGAAGCAAAATGGGAAGTTGTAGCCTAGTAGTCCAAAGAGGGGCGAAAAGACTAATACGCCCCTCGACAGTGGTGGACACGTCGGATGGGCATATACCATTGACTTTTGCCACGTCATCGGCCACGATGAGTGTAATTAGTGGAATTTTCTTTCAATCGAATTTTAATGGATGGAATTAATGGTGAAATCAGATTATTCAACTTAATTATCTGATATAAATAACATGAACTTACGATGATAATAGAGAATAAAAGTGTAGTTAATACATTATTTGTCTGATTAAAAGTAGAATTATGATTGGTATCATAAATATTCTATCGATTATATGGTTCATGTTATTATTATATCCTTGAATAATCTTGGAAAAGTTATATAATGAAAAAGAGAGGTTAATTAATATTTTAATAAGGGTAATATTGGAAACTTATTTAAATATTTAATATACGGAAAATTGTCGATTCAAAACCCAAAATATAATTTAATTATTAATTCATAACCTAAAGATGATTTGTTAATCAAGTACCGAAATATAAAATAATTCTCAATCCAGAACCTGATATTGAGGTCATAATTGAGTATTGTATGATATTTCGGGTCCTAGATTAAGAATTTTTGTGATCTTTTAGGTTCTAAATTTCAATCTTTCAGATCCTTCATCGATAATTAAATTATCTTTCGAGTACTGAATTGATAAAACTCCTTAATATTTTTTATGAACATGCAAAAACAAATTGAATCATATAATAAAAACCGGGAGAGCATTAAATAAGAGACAATTTTATTTGACAAAATAAAAATGGCGGAGACACAATCACTACATAACTAAAATGAAGATACATATATAATTAATTTTATAAAAAAACTATAATTATTATATCTTTGACTCCACAACCTTCAGCCAAGACGGCCGGCGCATGATCTCCGACGCCCATGCGCTAACACGAGGCCGCGCCTCGAAAACCGCCTTGACCGGCGTCGCCATCAGGTATTTCAAGGTGGGGAGGTGGTGGAGGTCCGCCAGAGAGAAGGCGTCGCCGCCCAAGTACTCGGACTGCGCCAGTCGGCCTTCGTACACATCAAGAACCTTGGCCAGCTCGCCTTCTTGCTCCTTCACGACGCCTTCATCCGTATTCATCCCAAGAATGGGCTTGATTCCCAGCTCCCACGTCAGCTTCGCCGCCGGCGGATCGTACCTCTGCGCCTCCACCTCCGCCCACACCTCCGCCGCCGCCATCTTCTTCGCCTCCGAGCTTACCAGCGGAGTCCCTTTTCCGGCGTACGCTTGCGCGATGTACCTCGTGATCGCCCTCGATTCTGCATTTACACTCATCATGTAATTAGCTCTGTGATCGATCAAGAGAGAGAGAGAGAGATTACCGAAGAGCTTGAGGTCTCCATCTTCAAAGGCTGGGACTTGGCCGAACGGCTGCAGAAGCAGAAATATGTTAGTAAATACTCACTCACTCCGTCTCGAATAAATTGTCCACATTTTCTTTTTCGTCTGTCTTACAATACTCATTAGTAAAATATTAATCTCACTATCACCTATTACTACTTACATACTTTGATTATCGTGTCCGGTCAAATGTGCACAATTTAACCAGGATGGAGAGAGTATACCATAAAGTTGATAAAAATTAACTAAATTATTACACAGAATTAGAATTTGGAATTCTTACATTGAGGGAAAGAAAAGGGTCTCGGCGGTGGTCGCCGGAGCGCAGGTCGACGGGGACGAACTCGTAATCGATGGACTTCTCATGGAGGCAAGCTCGAACTCGCATTGTCGCAGTCGACATGATGCTGCCGTGGACCTTGATCGCCATGATATTAGTTAGCTTAATTTTGATGAAGGAAGATGTTATGGAATAATATCCCCATACATGCATATTATATATATATATAGAGAGAGAGTATTGGACTTAATTATATTATTTGATTGATGATGAACAACACCTATGTGCATACGTCATCCATAATTAATTACTCAAGAAATTGACCTTCTAACATGGGTTACCTAATCTTGTTTCGACGTAAATCTCAAGTTGACTCTTCTCTGATTTATCTTTATTTTATTTTTTGAAGTCATTTTATGTATGTTGAGGTTCGTTTCGTATAAATACGGGTCCCAAAAACTTGGGGATCCGAATAAAACAAGGAACAACAAAAAACAAAATATCGAAGAAATTCAAAATAATAAGAGAAAAGCAACATAACTCAAGCTCACAACGAGCCAGTGACAATAATCTCCGAAACAAATAAGTACGGTTGTAGTTAAGCCGAGCTTCGTCCACCACAGCGTCGAGCTCGACGATGAATATGAAAATAGTTAGATTCTAGACAATGATCAAGGAAAGAAAAGACTAGATGCCGAAATCCGGCTTACTATGGTTAATTTATAGGGGTTCGAGGGCCGTTAGGATTTCTTGAACTCTCGTCGAGACTGTTAGGTAGCAACCTCTGGCTTTATCGGAGTTATTGCAACATCTCTATCTTCAACGACCTCCGAAATTTTTGCAAACTTATCCTTTCATCCTCTTGACCGTTGAGTGGCTCGCTAGAAGTAGCTATCTTCGAGCCGCTCTTCTGAGAGGAGGTCGCTCCTTTTGTCTAGCTGCCTAGTTCGTTGATCTTGGTCGGACTGCTTTCTGTAAACTCCTACTTACCTGCGAGCTATTTCTAATTTTGCCAGTCTTAGGCCGACTTGTTGTTTAGCCTATAAGAATGCAAGTGGACCTCGTTTTGGGCCTCTTTAGTGAGCTTAGCTAGTTATGCCCCCAACACATTTCATTTATTTATTTATTGAGGTCATAATTGAGAATTGTATGATCTTTCAAGTCCTGGATTAAGAATTTTTATGATCTTTTAGGTTCTAAATTTCAATTTTTTGGATCCTCAATTGATAATTAAACTATCTTTCGGGTCCTGAATTGATAAAACTATTTGATATTTTTTTTTTATGAACATACAAAATCAAATTAAATCATATAATCAAAACCGAGAAAGTATTAAATAAGTGACAGTTTCATTTGACAGAAAAAAATGGCAGAGCCACACACAATTACTAAATTAGTAAAATAAAGATACATATATAATTTATTCAAAAAACTAATTATTACTATATCTTTGACTCCACAACCTTCAGCCAAGACGGCCGGCCCATGATCTCCGACGCCCATGCTTTAGCAAGAGGCCGTGCCTCGAAAACCGCCTTGACCGGCGTCGCCATCAGGTATTTCAAGGTGGGGAGGTGGTGGAGGTCCGCCAGAGAGAAGGCGTCGCCGCCCAAGTACTTGGACTGCGCCAGTCGGACTTCGTACACATCAAGAACCTTGGCCAGCTCGACTTCTTGCTCCTTCACAACGCCTTCATCCGTATTCATTCCAAGAAAGGGCTTCATTACCAGCTCCCACGTCAGCTTTCCCGCCGGCGGATCGTACCTCTGCGCCTCCACCTCCGCCCACACCTCCGCCGCCGCCATCTTCTTCGCCTCCGAGCTTACCAACGGAGTCCCTTCTTCGGCGTACGCTTGCGCGATGTACCTAGTGATGGCCCTCGATTCTGCATTGCACTCAACAAGTAATTAAGTCTTACTGTGTGATGGTCGTGACCCGAAAATGAACAAACTCATTTTTTAGTCCATCAAAGAAGAAAGCCCAAGCACCGAACTAATCTTTGCCCGAACTATTTTTGGTTCGAGCTACTCTTCACCCGAGCAGAGTAGCTCGAACACAATATTGAACCAGATACCGAGATCGAGCTATAGCAAGATGAAAGCAGCTCGGTCGAAAGGATATGTTTGTTCGAACCATCGTTTCAGTTGAAGAGATACGACGTTCATTTTAGCTGTCTAAATTGTATTCAATCCTTAGAAATAGTACCTTATTTATTGTAAATGATTACATTGAATACAACAATAAATACTCTAAAACAAGCAATTGAGTTCTACCAAGCAATCAAGTATTATTTATCATTTTATGTTTATCTTCAATTGTAAATTTCCTTGCTATTTTATCGAGTATTCTTGTAAAAATCAAACTCCGATAATTCGAGCATTAACAGTGATTTTATTTATTTTTTTTCATTACCGAAGAGCAAGAGATCTCCATCTTGAAAGGCTGGGACTTGGCCGAACGGCTGCAGAAGCAGAAATATGTTAATAAATTTACCATAAATTAACTAAATTATTAGTGTTTGGAATTGTAGGATGCTTCAATTCTTACATTGAGGGAAAGAAAAGGGTCTCTCCGGTGGTCGCCGGAGAGCATGTCGACCGGGACGAGCTCGTAATCGATCGACTTCTCATTGAGGCAAGCTAGAACTCGCATTGTTGCAGTCGACTTGATGTGGCCGTGGACCTTGATCGCCATGAAATTAAAGATTTATAATTACTTAATTTGGTGAAGGAAGATGTTATGAAATAATATCCCCATACATGTATATATATATTAGAGAGAGGGTATTGCACTTAATTATATTATTTGATTGATGATGAATAATACCTAAGTGCATACGTCATCCAAAATTAATTAATAAAGAAATTGGACCTTCTTATATATAAACATGGGTTACCTAATCTTGTTTCGACGTAGATCTCAAGTTGACTCTTCTCTTATTTATCGTTATTTTATTTTTAGAAGCCATTTTTCATACATTTTTTTTAAGGTTCATTTTGTACGAATACGGCCCCGAGAACTTGGGATCCGAATAAAACAAGGAACAACAACAAACAAGATACCGAAGAAATTCAAAATAATAAAAGAAAAGCAACAAACTGAAGCTCACAACGAGCCAGTGACAATAATCTCCGAAACAAATAAGTACGGTAGTAGTTAATTAAGCCGAGCTTCGTCCACCACAGCATCGAGCTCGACGATGAATATGAAAATAGTTAGATTCTAGACATTGATCAAAGAAAGAAAACACTAGATGCCGAAATCCATCTTACTATGGTCTATTTATAGGGGTTCGGGGGCTATTATAGTTTCTTGTATTTTCGCTGAGGCTGTTGGGTAGCAACCTCCGGCTTTATCGGAGTTGTTGCAACGAGCCGCTCTTCTGAGAGGAGGTCGCTCCTTTTGTCAAGCTGCCTAGTTCATTGATCTTGGTTAGACTGCTTTTTGCGAACTCTTGCTTACCTGCGAACTATTTGTAATCTTACCAGTCTTGGGCCGACTTTTTGATTAGCCTATAGCAATGCGAGTGGACCTTGTTTTGGGCCTCTTTAGATTGTCTCTAACAGCAACAATTCCAACCACTTTAATATTTAATTAATTTCTCTCTATTCCACATCATCAATATAATATGTACTCAACCACAACAATTTTATATACTTTATCAGCAACCATCCAACCACAATATTATATATAATCTTTATTTAATTTTATTTTTAAAAATAAAATTAAAAATTAAAATTAAAATAATAAAAATAATTGTAAGGAAATAAAATTAAAGTTAATAGTTGTAATTAAAATAATAAAAATTTAAATTTTTGTAATGGGATTAAATAAAATTTAATTGATCAAGCAAAATAAAATGGTGGATATCATATTGATATAGATTGTGCTTTCTACGGATGATTCGAATTGATTATTCTTTTTATGAAAGGTGTAGATCAATCAATATGATGTACTATATATATTAATTTAAGAGTTAAAATCTTAAATAGCCTATTTCATTATAATAAAACCCTAAATAGCCACTTTTATGTATACATTTAAAAAATGACCATTTTCCAAAAATATCCTCAGCTTTTTAAATATAATGATATATTTTTGAATTTGGACTTCTAAAAAAAATTAATTTGTCGGAAATCTAGTTTTTTAGCAAGATTAATTGCGCAAGCTTTCAAACATGGAAAAATCTTTTTAAAATTAATAATGGTATTAATCAATTTTAATTAGTGAATTTATTATCCAAAAATAAGAAAATATTTAAAAATTTTAAATTACAATCATATCGCAAATATATTTCATTAAGTTTAAAGTTATTGTCTAAAATGTCAATAAAATTCAAATCTCAAAGGATAAAATATTTTATTAAATTTAATATTATGAATTAAAATACAAGATATTTTAAAATTTTAAATCGCAAACATAATCTTAAATGGACGTGACTGATTTGTAAATGAGTAGTCCGACAAAAATTTGAATCTAATAAAATGTTGATCTCAAACAAGATCACTAACAAAATAATTTGTCATAGAAAAATTCCAGTTTTGGTTTAGGATAGCATATTTCCAATTAATTACTTTAGATGGAAAACATAATTAATTTAATTTTTGAATTTTGATAGCAAATGGAAATTAATTTGTGATAGAAAATGCCAAATAGATAACGAAATTTAATTAATTTTGATAATAAACTAAATCAAAATTAACTTAGGATAACAAATGTTATATATCAAACGAACTCGCTAACAATATTTACAAGTTACAAATGAAATTTAAACTATAACAATTTATTTTTATTAATCGCAAATGACCGAACATGTCAAAAGATGTCTTTTTTTAATTATTAAATTTAACATAATCGCACATAGAAGTCAAAATCTAAAATGTTAACATTGATTGATGTCGTAAACATTTTTTAATATATTATTCATAAATATGAAATGAAAATTAAATAGAACATCAAAATTTAATTCGGTAAATATATACTCCCTCCGTCCCTTGGCATTAGTCCCATTTGTTTTTGGCATAGTTACCAATGTTTGTGAGTGTAGTGGAATTAATATTTTATTGGTGTGAGGAGATTTTTTTCCATTTTAGGAAATGAGACTAATTCCGCGGGACAGACGAAAATGAAAAATGGGACTAATGCCAAGGGACGGAGGGAGTATTTTTTATTAATGTGAGTGACAAAAAATTGAATCATTACAATAATGATAGTTAGAATTAAAAACCCTTAAAAAATCAGGTCTATGTCAGGGTTAATTGTGTAAGTTCACCTTATTTTGGCTAATTCTTGTATGTATACATAGGAGAGGCCATTTAAGGTTTTTTTTATACGAAAAGTGGCTATTTTTCAATATTTTCTCTTAATTTAAAACTAAACAATAAATATATCAATATTGGTCTCTATTTGTAGAGAAAAAAATTATGAATTTTGGAATTTTTTTTACTTATTTTTATAATATTATATAAAATATATATCTATTTTATTATTAATTTCTAACAAAACATAAAAAATAATACAAGTGGCATGTTGTGATTGGTTGAAAATTTAAAAAATATTTAAAAAGGAGTGGGCCCCACATGTTTGGAATGGAATTGGGAAATGTTCGTATGGAATTGGAAATGGACCTTGGTCGGTTGCATTATTTGAAATTCATAATATTTTTTTTATTTTTTATTTTTTATTTTCAGTCTTAGTGAGCTTAGCTAGTTATACACGAACACATTTCATTTATTTAGAAGAGAAAACAGATTGAAGTATTTACAATTACAGCAATCGTCTTTATAAAATATGCTTAAGCTATATATCTAAGTAAAAAAGAAAACTAAAAAATTAATACAATTAGCTTTTATGCAACACAATCACAAACATATTCTTCGCCGCATTTACCATGATTACGAATATAATTGATAATGAAACGATATTGTAAAATAAAATCATACTTATATTTTGTAAGTTATAATTCGAGACCATCTTTAAAGTAGTTTTCACACACAAAACTGTATAATTATTACTGGGTATATTTTATTAGTAGATTTTATTTTTTGAGTAAATTTTATTACTGAAACAAAAAAAAAAAGGAATAGTAGATTTCCCTAAAAAAACGAAACTAAATATTGTTACTAAAGAAGGCCGTGAAACTAGTGGGCCTAAAACTTGTGAAATTAAAACAATTATTTGGGAGCCCATTGGTCCAACACATTTTTAAGGTTTAAAATCATCTAGACAATTTACTTAATCTTTCTTATAAGAGTTGATCTCCTGAGAGGCGGTGTGAGATGGATCTTAATACATCATTTTAATAAGTTAAATACATCATTTTATTTTTAAAAATTATATTATTTACAATAAAGAAATACATCATTTGCAATAAAAAAACACATCACTTTATTAAATTCGTTTTCCAATAAAAATGGGGAGACATCATTTGCAATAAAAAAATACATCATTTCATTAAATTAGTCTCACAATAAATATGATGAGACTGTCTCATCTGAGAATTTTCCTCCTTTATATATAAAGTAATAGAAAAAAATAAAAAAACAATCTCTTTTTGCAAATTTAACACACAATTTTTAAGAAGGTTTTTTTTCGTAGTTCTTTATTTCCATTATACGATTATAATGTTCTTAAATGCTGGATTTCCTTTTTTTTTTTAAGTTAAAATCTCAAAGAATTAGCTTTATCTCCCCAAAATCATAGTGGATCATCAACATCAAAATCACACGCAATATTCCAAAAATAGGAATGGAAAACTTAAGCATTTACCCAAATCATCTGTTTGAGTTACATGATACTCACTCCGTATAACCTTATTACTAGGGTGTAATCGAGTCGAGTAGTATCGTGCTTAAGTTTGACTCTTTTGGTATCGAGTAAAATTTTGAATTTTTTTGTAGAACATTTTGAAGTTCACAAACTTCATCGAGCCTTAATCAAGCCTAAAAAAAAATTCTAAATTTAGAATATATTTAAAATATTCATAATTATTTTGAAAGAAAAAGTTATTTATTTCTAAATTAATATCATATTCATGCTCAAATTCTAAATTTTTTCATTATTAGAAAGACTTATCATTATTGTTACTCTTAAATCATGAAAGATATTACTTTTATAAAATTAATTATTTAATATTTCTTACAAATATTAGCTAATGAGCTTGCTCACGAGCTCACAAGTCGAATACTATGATGCTCAAGTTTGACTCGTTTAATAAAAGAGCTTCTCCAAACGAGTTCAAACGAACTTTTATCGAGTCAAAATCCGAGTAGCTCACGAACAATTTGACTTATTTACAACACTACTTATTACTATTTTAAAGTGTTTTAATTATGTGATTCAATTTTTATATTTACTATTATTATTTTCAAATAATTTACAAATATATCCTCGAATAATTTTGAGAAATAAGAATATTAAATATAATATAATGAAAAGGCGAGACTAATTAATATTTTCAAATAAGAATAATGTTGTAAATTTATTTTAACATATTATTTTCTTAAATATTTATTATAATCAGAAACAACCAAGAAAGTATTTTTTTTTTAAAAAAAAAAAACTCTAGCATTTACCCAAAAAACACAAAATTCTTAATTTCCATTTGCTTATTATTTCAATTTTCAATACGCAATCCCAACACGTTAATTCCAATAACTCGAAAATGATTTATGTAAAAACAGCAGTTTTTTTTTTGGGAAAAAAAAATAATAAGAAGTCATGAACTAGAAAGAGGAAATTAGAGTTAAACTAAAAATGCATGAGAAGGTCTTGGGTTAGGCAGGCCTAAACGATTTAGGCGGGTTTTATCCATTAACCCAAGCTGTAGATGGGTTTTATCCATTAACCCAAACCCAAACCCATATAATATACCCTAATTGGGATGGGTGAACCCATATGGGTAGGATAAAACCCGCCTAAACCATTTAGGCCTGCCTAACGCAAGTTTTTGCCAAAATGCATAGGCATGGGCGCTTAGTCATAGTCAGGGGAATTAACCTTGTGATGATTGGTGGAGGCGCACGCGAATTTCACCACTTCTCTCAACCTCGCCTCGTCTTCGAAAACAGATCGATCATCAGCAATCTTGTAGAGGATGGCTCCCACGAAGGTATCCCCTGCTCCATTAGGAGAGTCCACACTCATCCTCACCTCATACCCATCTACTGCTCCATTGAATTTCTGCCAATTTCACCAATCACACCAACACAATTCACTCATTCCATTCATAATTTTCATAATTTGTTGTTGAAAAGTGAAATCGAATGGAATTGAACCTACCTTGGTGTAGTATTTGCATCCGATATCCCCAATTGTGACCAGAAGAAGCTTCAATTCGGGATGGAACAGAGACTGGGCTGCTCCATCGTCCAACACGCTGTATGGAGTGAGGCAACACAGCTCATCACCACTCACGATTATCACATCAGCCTTTTCCCAAATGCTCAAGATCTCCAAAGTCGCATCCTCCTCCGACGACCACTCCGACTCTAGCCGGAGGTTCGGATCGAAACAGAGCAGTGCGCCGCCCTCCTTCGCCGCCTCCAACGCTTTCAGATGCGCCGATCGGTACGGCTCCGCCATCAGAGTTATTGACCCGTAGTGAAACACCTTCGCCTATCAAATACATATTCAATTCGATTAATTAACAATTCAACATTCAGTTTTCAAAATCGTAGAAAAAATTTCCAACCCGAAACCGGTGGGCTAAAATTCGGGTTAAGGTAAAAAATTTCCAACCCGAAATTATTTTTAGCCGAACGGGTTGAACCCGACGGGTTGGCGGGCCGAACGGGCTGAGCCCGGTGGGTTGCGGGTCGGCCCGTAGGTCCGGAAATATTTAATAATTTATTATTTATTATTTATATCCTACTATACCCATTAATTATATATCTAATTCCCTAGACCTAATTTTCCGTCACAAAAATCTCTCATTTCTTCCTCTTTCACTGTCTTCCACTCGTCACTCTCCTAATTAGCGTACCTACTCATTTCTTCCTTTCAATAATCTTTAGCCACTCGTTGTTAAGTTCACCCAAGTGAAAGCTATATTTAGTTTTTTAATCATTATTTTATTATTTTATACGTTGAGAAATGTACTTCTATTACTTAAATTAGTTGTTATATAAGGATTGATGTTTTTTTTCTTTTCAAACTATGATTATCCACTTATCACTATTTTTTTGCAAAGATATTGTTATTTGATGTCTTTTATTTATGTTGGTTCATCATTTTCTTTTTTTATTTTGTTTTAGGCGTTGTTAAAATATTTTAAGAAAATTTTTACTAAAATAAACTCGTAAATATTGCCAACCCGACTGGTCAGCCCGAAAACCGGTGGGTTAGGGCTAGGTTCAAGAATTTTTAGCCCGATAAAAATTCAGCCCGATTCAACCCGGACCAAATAGCCCGCAGCCCGATAGGGTTAGCCCGATTGACATCCCTAATCGTAGCTAGGGGTGAGTATTCGGTTATTCGGTGCGGTTATTGCGCGTAAAATAACCGAAATTATTATTTTGGAAATTGAAAATCAATAAAAAATGAAAATCAATAAAAATCAAAATTATTATTATTAAATAATATATATATATATAAATTAATAAAAACAATAAAAATCAAAATTATTATTTAAAAAAATAATAATAATATATATTATTTCGGTTATTACGGTTCAAAAAAAAATAACCGAACCGAATAGATCCGAAATTTATTCGGTTCGGTTCGGTTTTTTTTTGCTCACCCCTATTCGTAGCTTAATTATCCATATTTATGGTAAACATCTATAAATATCTACTATTATTTTCCAGAATATCATGACTTAATTTTAAATTAATCCGCACATATTTATATTAAGAAACAAAAATAATATAATCAAAATCATAATTATAAAGATGTATTAAAATATAATTAATTTTAAAATAACAAAGTAAAATATTTAATGGGAAAAAATAAATGATTTGTACATATTGAATTAAAAATAATTAACGAGAACAAATAATTCCCTTAATTGTACAAAATTATTTAGTCTATAATATATGATTGATAAATTGAATCATAACTATTAATAATTTCAAGAATATATATTACTTAATTTTGAATTGATTTCTATATGATTAAATATAAAATATTTAACAAATGATTAATATGTGATCACGGTTGATAAATAAGAATTTCTGCTAGGTTTTATAGTTATTATTATTAATTTTTTTTAATATTTCTAATAGATTATGGACAATAATTTTAGACTTTTAAGTAAAAAGTGAATGAGAACTAGCACACAATCAAGTTTTATTTGGGAAAAAAAAAAGTAGAAGAGAATGAAGCTCAGAAACAACTCAACACCACCGTCGCCGCCGCCTCAACAACATTACGCCTGAGCTCCAACAACCTTCTGCCACGCGGGCCGGGCCAAGAGCGCGGAGGCCCAGGCGGCGACGCACGGCCGCGCGTCAAACAACGCCTTCACCTTGGTCTTGAACAAGCTGGCGACGATCGGGATGTGGTGGAGGTCGGCCAAGGAGTAGTCGTCGCCGGCCAGATACTTGAATTGGGCCAAACGGGCCTCGTACACGTCGAGAACAGCAGCCAGCTGAGCTTGGAGCTCTTCCACCGCGGCTTCGTCGGTGGTCATGCCCTGGAGCGGCTTGATCAGAATCTCGAAGCCGAGCTTCATCCCCGCCGCGTCAAATCGGAGGCTCTCCACTTCCAACCAAACTCCGATGATGCCATTTTTCTTCGGGTCATCGGAGATCAGTGGAGTTCCCTTGTCGGCGTATGCATGCGCGATGTATCTAGTGATGGCCCTCGATTCTGGGATTCGAGAATAGCAGGAAATAATCCTTTTTGTTAGATATATAGCCTAATATGTTAATGTATATATCAATTCATCAAACAGTTGATGTGCAAGCCTTGACTAGATAAAATATCCCAAACTATTGAGATATAAGGGATTTTATCCCAGATCTTTTTAGTAACAGAAATGTATCCCAAACTTTAATTCTATTAGAAAAATATATACTCGATCAATATATATATTAAAAATCGCGATGATTCTCACATTATGCGACACGTGTTAAATGACATGTAATTCTATGTGGACAAAATATTTATTAAAGATAAAAATAAACAAGAATTACATGCAATTTAATACGTGGCGTATAATGCAAAAGCCATCATGATTTTAACACAATTACATAAAATTCTCTAAATCACAATAGTTTGAATATTTTTCTCTAGCTTCAAATAAATAGGACAAATTCCCCTAAACCAAATTTTACTATTTTTTTTCAATCAAAATAATGCTAACAGAAATTGATGCAAGCATGTTGACGTAGCACAAATCGTCGAACACTTGGGGGGCAAGAATCGCAATATAGAAAAAAAAAATGTGTTTCTAGACAAATATGCAAAAATTCCACTGTATCAATTCGCAGAATAGTAGGTGTGCAAGAATGCTTACCGAAGAGCTTCAGATCGCCATCTTCAAAAGCGGGCACCTGCCCAAATGGCTGAACCAGACAAACAAAAAAGATGTTATACATAGTGTAAGAATGATATCTTCAACACACATGCACACCCACAGATTATTACATTGATTGAGATGAAGGGGTCCTTCTTCTGCTGGCCAGTGGCTAAATCGACCAAGACGAACTCGTAATCGAGGCCCTTCTCTGCTAAGGTGAGAATAACTCTCTTGGCTGCAGGGGAGAGAGGGTGGCCGTGGAGCTTGATCGCCATAGATTGCGGTGGAAGAATTATTATTATACAAGGATTTAGTGTGTTTAGTGGGAATTAATGGTTTGAGGAAAATGAGTGATTTATAAATAATAAAGAAATAGTAAAATGAGGTGGGGGATCTCAAATCTCAATCATGTTTGAAATTTTCATCAACTAGAATATTACACTAGCGGAATTACTAATTTTTATCTCCATTAGTAAAATTACTAGAATATTGCATCTTTATCTCCATTAGTAAAATTACTAATTAATGATTTATTAATAAGTGTGAAAATTTTTATTATTTTAGAAAATGAGATATATCAATAAGGTCAGAGAGAGATGTATTCATAAATTTGGGGGTACAAAAATATTTTTTACCTTTTATTACATATATATTTTGACATATTATTACATGTATATTTTTATATTATGTTTATACATTGTATCCTAATTTAAAATTTTTTATCCGCTCCTGACTAAGGTGATTAGAACTAATAAATTAAGATGGTACAAGTTCAATGGTAAGGACGATAATTATAATTTATAATAATTATAATAAAATTAATAAATTTAATATTAGGCGGAGGAGAAGGGAGATGTGTCACTGTGTACAGTTTCATTTATTTGAGGGCACGCAACGTAAAGATTGGACAAAACTGTTGGATACATGTTCTGTGAGAAGAACTGAAAACACTGTAAATAATTATATCTAGTACAATAAGTTTTTACAATTATATATGCAGGTACTGCTAGTACGAGAATAATTAAATAAAATAAAATAACAATATTAAATAAATAAAAAGAAGTGCAAAAACACAACCGAGTCGAGGAAGCCATCTTCCCGCAAGACAAATACGCCGACGTAGTGCTCGTCTAATGGCGGTTTGTCCCCAAAGGTAAAACAGCTTCGTCCTTAACGAGGCAGCACCGCAAGTCGCAAAAGCTCCGGCGAACTGAATGAGAGGCAAAATTGAGTTGCAGAAGAACAACAAAATATGAGGGAAAAGTTGCAGTATCTCTGGCTACGTGAGCAATGCATGTCTATTTATAGACATGTCCACCTTGGGGGAGCCTGTCCCAGCCATCAAGGCTGGACCGTTACAAGGCAAGAGACATGATAACCGACGCCTAGACATGGCCACGGGCCGGTTCCGGTTCGGAACCGCCGGTTCGGCGGTTCCAAAAACCCCGGCCCTGAACCGGCCCGCCTAAAGAAGGGCCCGGTTACAGTTTGCACCCGAAACCGGCGGTTCCAGTTCGGGCACGGTTCCGGTTCGAACCGCCGGTTCGGACCGTTTTTTTTTAAATTTTTTTTAAAAAAATGGTCAAAGAGGTTCAAACCATGGACCTGGAGGAGGTAAAGATAGCAACATACCACTAGACTACAATTCATTTATTGATATAGTTTCTGAAATTAATATATATGAATGTATTATGTATATAAATATGAAATATATAATAATATAAAATGATGTTTTAATATATATATATATATATATATATATATATATATAAAATATTTTAGATAAAAAACCTATAAAAAAATAAGATAGTTTTATTTTATACCTATAAAAATGAATTGCGTTATATTATTCAAGTAATTATAATTATAAAAAATCATGTTATAATTTACTTATCATTAAAAACTTTAAATAATAAATTTAAATTATTGTTTATTATTTACTTAATAGTTTTGAATCTCTCTTAATTGTACAAATAATGCTAAATAAAGTTGAGTATGATATGCATTACTCCAAGACATATATGTTAGCTTTTAACATCATTCATTGAACTCGGATGCATATACTATCATTTGTTATAATATAACATTTGATTTAAATTAGCATGTATGAAAATCTCTTTAATTCATTGTGTATTCATTTAAGTTTTTTTTAGTATAAGCTTTGTATTAAATTGTATACTTGTAAACAAAATAACAATCTTACAAGTTAGTATAAATAAATATGATATATATCCATTAATCTAAAATTTAATATTAAAGTTAGTAGCAATGTTTAAAGTTTATACTTATTATCAATCAATATATTGTAATGTGAGATATATTATAACTTATAAGATGCAATAAGATTTTAAGAATCAATTTCGTTGATTTGAAATAATATTTGTAGAAAATATGAAGATTTTAGATTTAATAGTATGTTGTTCATTATTCACATGATAGTCTTGAAACTCTTTTAACTCATAAATAACACTAATATAAATTTTAAGAATATATTGATAAATTAATTATATTTGACAATTATATATAGTATTAAAGGATATTGTTGTTTAATTTTATATAAGAAAATGTTGAAAAATAAACATTACATATAATAATCTCGTATTTGTTGGGTTTTATATATTTAAAATTATAATTTTTAAGTTAGTAGCAATCTTAAAAGTTTATACTTATTATGAATCAATTTATTGTTATGTGAGAGATATATTATAACGTATAAGATGCAATAATATTTTAACAATCAACTTCATTGGTTTGAAGTAATATGAAGATTTTTGATTTAATAGTATGTTGTTCATTATTCATGTGATAGTTTTGAATCTCTTTTAACTTATAAATAACATTAGTATGGATTTAAAGAATTAAAAAAGCAATTATATTTTTCAATTATATATCCTATTTAAAGATATTATTATTTTTGTTTAATAATATATAATAAATATTGAAAAATAAGAATTAATTATAATAATCTCGTATTTATATTTAATTATATATTTAACATTGCTTTCTATTCAACGGTAGTAATGTAGTTCAATGAATAAGTGCTTAGGAAGTACATTGGAGGTTTCAGGTTCAATCCTCCTCCATGCATCTTTTATAATATTTTTAAAAATTAAAAAATATATATATATTGGAACCGTGGGCCACGGTTCTGGGCCGGTTCCGGGCCCAAATGGCCATGTCTACCGACGCCATCAATGGAGCCGTTACAACTTTGAATACATTTCAACACGTGTATAATGCATTCAAACTTATGTGGTGTAATTATCCACATTCAAATTGCAGCTGCAATAAATTCGGATTTGAGAAAACAAATCAAGCCTGCTCGCGAGATACTCGGAATCGGCTTGAAAAAAACTCAAAATTGACTCGACAGTAATCGAGCCAAACTTGAGCTATTCAAATAGTTGTCGAGCTTGAGGTTTATGATACTCGATTCAACAGGCTCGCGAACTTTATCGAGTTTAATATAGTTTTATTTTTTATTCCTAAATTCACTATTTAATATTAAATAATTAAATTTTTTTATTATAAATTAATATAATCGAACTCGATCGAGCCGAACTCGAGCTTAGAAATTTTGAGTCAAGCTCGAGCCTGACCATACTCGGTTCGTGATCACCCCTGCGTCATGGGTCCGGTGTGTTCAGTCAGCAATCGGCAGCTTTGGATACAATTTTAGATGGCCGGATCACTAAGTTGACATTCTCAGTTGCATCCAAAAGAGAAATAATGAATTTGGTTTGTCCTCAATTCCAAAAAATAATATAAGGATCGATTCAGGATTCAAAACATAAATTCTTAATTCAAGATCTGAAAGATTATGAAAATTCTCAATTTAGGACCTCAAATGATCATAAAATCCTGTATTAAAATTTTATCTTTTGGATCTAACAATTCTCCTTAGATGGTTTATTTATAACTAATTGATCATAACACACCCTCCCCCATTTAAATTATAAATCTCAATTTTAAAAAAAATGAACTTGATTTTGTATAACTATTTGAGTATTAACATTGGATCTGGAATATATATTATTCCAAATGGTTTTCTTAGGAGTAATGAAATCTCAAGACACGATAAACTTTAAATTAATAGAATCTGAAAGTATTCAGATTTTTGTATGAATTTATTATTTCAACAAATTACTCGCAACCTGTTAATTTTAACCCATTTGCATATACTCACTTAAGGTTAACTACATCAAAATCTTAAACGACTGTCTTCAAACTCTAATCTGGACAAAGTATTACTATTCTTCGTTCCCAAATTATTTAATTAAAAAAAACACCGAATTATTTAGAATTACGTTTCAGGACTAGAGTTTTTTGAATCAGAAAATTTTTATATAAAAAATGAGATTCATACCTTAGCCTCTCCCATTTATAAGGAGAAAATCTTCACTAAGCTACAAGGTTTAAAAAACAGGATTTAGACAATATCACTCAGCAATTCATCACCTGAAAGGAGACTTAGATTGATACGAGAAATCTCAGGCCGTATGGAGTTTTTTAACAGCATCATTTCTATATTTCACCTAGTAAAAAAAAAAAGGGAGTTCAGATGGTTAAGTAAGTGTATATTCTTTTAGTTAAAAAGTCAGGGCTGGACCTGGGAGAAGTGTGAGCACAAAAAGATTACTTCATCTTTCACCTTCACCTCCTTCCTGTTCCAACACAGACCATAACATGAGAGCACTCGTAGCATGAACTAAGATGGCACAGTGGTGAAAGCTTGTGCAGGTTATACCAAGGAGGGTGAATGCGTATCAGGTTGCCGACTTCCAGATCAACTTCGCTAGACATTTTAGTGTTGAAGATGACAGTCATGGGCCTTGTTATGCCTATCACTTTTATGTCCGAGCTGGTCTCCCCTGATGAATTCTGAAGACACAAAACAAACAGGAGCAAGTGTGTAAACTTGGTCAATCTGTTCATGCCATGATGCAGTTACTAATCATAGCCTCTTGTGAACTTTCTTTGTTATGAATTACGAGACAACTTATGGGAATTCTCGATGAAGACACACTGCACATATATAAGAGTATGGGGTCCCTTCGCTCGGGGTGTAGTGGATAAAGCACCTTACCTGTGACTGAGAGGTCACAGGTTCGAGTTTCCCAGAGGACATCTGGGTGTGTATTTAAAATTAATGTATACCTATTAAAAAAAAAAAAGAGTATGGGGACCTAAATTTGGGAAAAAGTATCCCAGTTGGTAGAGTATGTCATGCCTCAATCTAGTTTTATATTTTTGCAGCAAGCAAACCTTTCCATCTCCAATGCAACTACAAGAACACACAATCAACTTCGCTTCAAGAGATCTCGACAAAATTCTGACCAAGATTTGCGTTCCTTCATCTGGAAGCAAAAGAAATTTGAAACCAACATGAATACAAATGTTGAAATGTAGATAAATAGAATGATTTCTTTCACCTTTGAAATCGGTTTCTGTACTAACATTCTGTAAGGAATCCGTATTTCTTTCTTTCTCAATTTGAATAACTTGCTGCAACCTCCTATGAATTCCTCCACTGCATGGTTTATGACTCAATGGTGAAAAAAATATATAGAATCATGAGCTGCATTTTACTGTTATGCAACCACATTACAAGCAGCAGTACCAATACCCACATTAAAGGTATAGGAAAACAAACATGTGACCCATCATCAGTTGCGGAGAATTCTCTGAAAGCTTCATGAAATTGGTCTGCCACAGTGCTAGACTTCACTCTTTGAGCATTATCCTGACACAACCACTTCGAAAATCAAGCAGGTAAATGAATGAATGCATGCTTCAAATGATTTGCTACTTATTTAGTTGATATGCGTCAAAAGTGTTTATAACAGAATTTGGAAAGAAATTAATCTAAGAACTACCTCATTCTCACTTTCCAAAGAAGTGTCGCTATCTAGAGCCTCAGGGAGATCATCATATTCTTGAATGTTGTCATCCAATGGAGACACATCACTTTCTAAAACAGTCTGCTCTCTGCTTCTCTTCTGGATCTTCTGCATTAATTGTGAAACTTAATCTACACTGTAGATTTTAGAAAAAGAGTTGATAGAAAAGTGACTAACCAATTTGGAACATCCTTCTTTCAGGCCACTCTTCTCCAGGTAGCCACTTAGAATCTCAGCCATTGAGTGCCCTCTGGTGCCATGTTTATAGGCCATTTCAAATGGGAGTAATTGATTATCAGGAACATTCAGCTGACGGTCAGCAATATAATTGTCTTTTTCATCATCAGTTGCAGCACCAATTTCATCTGCTATGTCCATATTGTAGGAAGATGGCCCACCATTGCTATCACTAACAGTCAAAGATAGGTCTTTTTTATCTGTATGGCTGCGGAATGAAAATTTGGCCTTAGCCTTTCTCCTGCCCCCTCTTCCTGCAGTGTTGATTATAGAGTAAAATTTATATCAGTTAACCCATCAACATACTAAATAAGGAGAAACTAAAAGAAGTCAATTGAGTAAAGAGACATAAACATAGAAAATATTATTTGTTGAAACATGTTTGCTTAAGTAAGATCCAGTCACATGGTATTCTTAGTACCTCCAGTGGATTTCTTTTCTTTTGAAAAGACATTGTGGAGGTTTGATGAAGAGCAGGAAATCTCTTTCGATTGGACTAGTGCCTCGACTTCCCGGGTAGCTTCAGACCATGAAATGGTAAAATCATCTCTACCACTTCTCAAGGTGAGAGGATTAATTTTCTGGATTTGTTACCACTCGACATTAAAAAACTATAATTATGAGAAAAATAAGATGGTTTGTTATGTGTCCAGACATCATTTTATATTACCACACCTCACCATCCGCTATAATTTCTTCATCAGAGTATGAGACTGAATCTACATGTGGCAAGTCAGTTGAGTGAGCACGGGCAGCAGAGGCAATTTCAGGGTAGTGGCTGGGAGATTCCCCATCATTGAAGATAGGAGTTTCAACTTCATCACTGATGCGATAACCAACTTTTTTCTATCAACAAACAGACAAAAACCAGAACTCTTGAGCTTCCGTTGGAATATAAGGGTCACACTTTTAATTGTATCTTTTATCCATGGACTAGAAACCATAACACCAATAGTGGGGCTGAAGCTTCAATAATTAAACCACAATTCATTTTCTTTTTCTTTACACAGAAATGAGAAATTTCATGTTTTTTAAGCAGTAAAAGTATGCTTCTTCAGAATTGTCCATTCGAGCAGATAAATTGTCCAATTATGTAGAGCATAACAAGAGTTCTCATAGTACTAAAAACCTGTAGCTTTTAGAGTTTGCAGTAAATACCCCATGGGATGATATGGACTCCTCAGTTAAGTGAAGTCCGTGGGACTCTGCAGAAATGCATCATGTTTTTCCATTAAAGTTTGGGGTTCTATAGAATGTACCAATATAGCTCAAAATATAAGCAAGAAATAATCATGTAAACTACCTCTGAATATCTCAATATGTGATAGAGCCTGCATTTTACCCTGCCAAACACCATGTTCATTTTGGTAAAACATAGACAAATAGATATTCAATTCCAAAACATGGTTATCTGTTTCGCAAAGTGAATAAAGATCATGCACACAAGGATTCTGAACTAGAAGTTCATAACTTATATAATAAGATGCAAACGAAGAAATGATCCAACATTTGATTATGCATGGTCGATCAAAACATTTACCTTGTCATTCTCCCCTTCACCCAAGGATACTGCGTTTCCTGCCCACTCGCCATCCAGACCTTCATCCTCTTCTGAAATATTACAATCAGAGAGATAAGATGATAAAACCGAATGCTACTAAATGTAGCATACAAACTTGTTTGAGGTTTATAACTTATCATCAAAATGCCCCATACATCTCAACACAGCAGGAACCGGTCCAGAAAATATAACAATTTAAACATCAACATTTTCATACGACAGATTTAACCCCAATCAAATATATACAAAACGAAGCATAATCAGAAGAAGAACAAAAGCAAAAAAAAAAAATCAACAATCAGAATTCGGGTTATTAATATTTACATCCCTTACCCGATATGCTCTGATCGGAATCACCGTTTTCTCGCACATCATCCACAAACTACAAATCCGGAAACAAAATTAATCAGCTGCGGCAGCAAACAAACAAAATGCAGCAGTTGCTTCAAACGGAAAATTAATTAAATAAGATTATCAGCGATTTACTCACTCCAGCAGCCTTTCTCCTCCACATTTGCGCGGAGCTGGGGAATTGGAAAGCGCGCAATTGTTGAAAAAATTCCCGCCCTAATTGAAACTCGGAAAACGCCTTTTGCGCATCTGTTTGACTGTTTCTTCTCGCACTGTACAAAGAGACTGCTAATCTTTGATAGCGATTGTAGTTGGAAATGTAGACAACTGTAAGACTCGAACTTGACTGAGAGTCCGGTAGTTCGTACAAATCTTCTACTAGGGGTGTACACGGTTCGGTTTGGCCGGTTTCAAGGTTGAAGTATGAACCAAACCAAATAATACGGTTTGAAAAATTCTCAAACCAAACCGGCCAAATTAATTTTTCAAACCAAACCAAATAAAACGGTTTGGTTCGGCCGGTTTAACGGTTTGGAACATGACTTTAACGAGCAAAGTCAAAACATAAAAAAAAATCTATTTTTAGCAATAATTTATTTGAGAAATTAAAAAAAATAAATAATGGTTCTCATCGACAAAGTACAAGACAATCATAATAGAAACAAACAATTTATGACATCAAAATATAATAGTTCATATCTCATTCTAAAATATAATAGTTCGTAAAAGATCACATTATTACGATGCGACAATGGTGAAGCCGACCGACAATCATAATAGAAACAAACAATTTATGACATCAAAATATAATAGTTCATATCTCATTCTAAAATATAATAGTTCGTAAAAGGTCACATTATTACGATGCGACAATTGTGAAGCCGACCGACGCTTGAATTAAATTGTGAGATTGTAATATTGGATAGTTTGAGGTTTATTTTAAATTTCAATAAATAAATAAAAATGTAGGAGAAAAATAAAAATTCTATGATTTTGCACAGTATATGATTCGTACTTATTCCGAGAAGATAATAAGGGTAAGATATATGATGTTGCGTAAAGGATTTGAACTTGTACCTTTTAAAATCCAAAGTATAGCTTGAACCACTATATTAAATGTACTACATTAATATTTTTAGTACAATATATAATTTAAATATTTATTAAAATTATAAATGGTCCGGTCCGGTCCAAACGGCCGGTTTCTGTACTCAAATCATGAACCAAACCAAATTATACGGTTTGAAATTTACGGTCCGGCCAGCCGATTAATTCACTTACCAAACCGACCAAACCGGCCAAATCATTTTGGTTCGGCCGGTTTAGCCGGTTTGGACCAAACCGTGTACACCCCTATCTTCTACTATTAGTTGAATGGCCCCAATGCCAATATTAGTGATAAACTGCAATTGACCTAAATGCTCCCTCCTTTCTAATTAATTCATCACATATTTACTGAATATAATAATGAATATTTGCAAGTGAAATAAAATTAATATTTCATTAGTATATGAAAAAATTATCATTTAAAAAAATGTTATTAATATAATGGAACAGATAAAAGAAAAAAAAATGAGATTAATATAGTAAGATAAAAGGAAGTAATTTGTTTTTGGGTGGACAAACATATAGAGCAACAGAATGACAGTAATATATACAAATTTTTTATTGTTAATCTTAATAATTAAGATACTTTTATTGTTTTCTTAAAATGTATTCCATACATGTCCTGCATTAAATTTTTTTTTCAGTTATAATAATAATATAGAGTTTCTGATTTTATGTCCTAAGCTTTTATTGTTAATACAGAATTTATGTAAGTGTGTAAATTACTTTTCAAGGTTTTTAGGGATAATTATGAATTTTACTCAAATGTATCGGCCAACTTTGAATTTTACGTCAATATTTTGTTATTAGGGAAATCTATTCAATATTTGATAAATTATTGAAATTTACAAGTTTTTCATATTATGAAGTTTTACTCTTATATTTACTTTTATAGTTTAAAATACTCTATTTAATTGAGTGTTGGGTATTTTTAACTAATAAAAATAAATATTAGGGTAAAATCACATAATATGAAAAGGTTGAAATAAATTTTGTTAATTTGTCAAACATTGGGGATAACTTCCTAATAAAAAAAAATTGGGGTAACATTAAGAGTTGACTCATATATTAGAGTAAAATTCATAGTTTATAGCCTTTTAGTTTGAGGAACTTATTGATTTAATTTTGTACACACTTGATACAATTTTTATGATTCCCGAAGTTCTTGTTGCGATGCATATATTTATTTAACTTATTTTCTAATTTGAGATTTGTTGGTTTCATGATCAAATAAAGAAATGTATAGCGAAAAAGTTTTAAGAGTAAGTTTGCACTCACAAATTTGTAGTCTTTTATCAATTTATGTTTTTGAAAATTGATTATTCACAAGTTTGGTTATTTTGTCAGATTCGAGTATACTTCAACACTTAAAGAGTGTTGAGGCAATAAAGTAAATAAAGCGATAAAGATGCAAAATGATTTATAGATGTCTGAACATAAAAGTCCTACGTCTTCTCTTCAGGCTAAAAGTCTGGAGATTCACTAAGCTTCAGTTACAGAATGGTCACGCGATCTATCTCTAGTTGGTATCAGTCTTCTAGCTCACTCGTCTAGACCTCTACTTCCTTCTAGTTCTCAGATTTCGAGTGTGGGCACACCACGCAACATTCTTTGGAACTTGGGAGCTTTTAAGTTCTTCCCTTAACTATCAATCTTTTTGGCTAGACGCCCGTGAGAATCACTGCCGAAGATGTGCAATGACTGATGTGTTCTTACTTGAAGAGTAAGAATACCAAGTGATAACTCGAGCTTGAAGACTACGAGTTTCATGTCCAAAGATGACACACGGTTAGCTTGAAAAAAAACCTTGAACTTAGAAAACTTGAGTTAGAATTTTGGCAATATTTTTGCTTAGTAGTTCAGATATTCGGTAACCTCTCTTCTTGAAGCACTTCTTCTATTTTTAGACAAAGTGTGAGAGTTTTGAAATTGTATCCGTTTAGAGACAATTCGGATGTTGTCCAATCCGGTGCCTCTCTTTTCTACGAAGGACAATGTGTTTTTCATGAAGTTATGCACCTGCTCTATCATTTTTTGACAATGGATGCTGACTTGCAGCTTTATGTGAGAACGACTCTGACTGTCTGAGAAATTGCAATTGGTTGCGAGATCTTCAGACTTTAGAAAAACTCCATTCTTAAAGTCTAAGTTGTTAAGGATTCATCTGACTTATTATTTTTGTCGCTATGCGTGAGTTAGAAATACGTGAAAACCGGTCTTGTAAATTGGAGATGATCCAAGCTAATGTCCTCGGCCAGTTCTATTTCCAAATTGATAGCCAGTTTCAGTTCCTCCAAACTGGTACCAATTTATCTTTATCACATTCAATGCAAACATCCTAACAATATATTATAAATTTAAACTAATTAGGTTAAGCTAGAAACACTCTAAGCAGATAATGATTTAACATAAACCAAAACAATCAAATATAAGGGAGGATTCTTCGTAATAATATTTTAAGGAATATAACCTACATTTGTGTTACACTTTGAGTTTATATATATTAATATTTGTTTTTTGGTTTTTATAAGGCTTTTAGTTTGCTCTTTCCACAATACTTTTGTTTTTCACCTATTATATTTTTTTTAAAAAAAATTAAACACAACTGCTCATCAACAGTCCTTGTAACTTTATTATATGACAGCAAAACAAGTAAGCATTTATGTACGAACTTATTCACTTAAATATTGATCTAGATTTGTTTTTCTATATATTAAAAAATTGAGATTTACTAATTTGAGCTCTTGAGAAACCCCATAAATTAATTGTGGTAGAAAAGTACAAAAAAATTCTGTCTTTGGGTATCAATTTCTATATATATTCCCAAAATATATAAGCAGATGATGATGAGTCATCCAAAGTTGTGGGAATTAGGGCTTATTAATCCAATTAAATTGAATATTTCATGTCATTGTATAATGAGAGGGACATACACCTAGCTATAGCTAGTTAATAAGCCCAGCGACAAAAGCAGTATTTTGGGAGTAATAAAAGAAGTGGTCCCTCCCCTATAGCATCTAGGGTTTATACATATATATATAATTAATTAATTGGGGAATATATTATTTTTCTTAATAATCTCAATTAAGTGGTACCCATGGTCTCCACCAAAAGTTGACTACTTTACATTACTAATTTGATTGTTTTAGATGCTCCATACATATAACAATATTTTGAAGTACTAATTGATTACTATTCGAGATACAGCGGTGAAATTGTCTTGCTTATGACTAAAAGATTATGAATTTAAGATTTTTTTGGATATATTTAAATGCGTGTGTTAAATAAATACATTTTTGTTATAAAATAAAGTGTATCAGTACGCATGTATATTTTCAGACTCGAGACGCAGTAGTGAAATGATCTTTCTTATGACTAGAAGGGTCATAAGTTCGAGATTTTTCGGAAATATTTTAGTGCGTGGGTTAAATAAATGCATTTATGTTAAAAAAAAGTGTATCAGTACGCATATAAATCTTCTGAACGACATTTGATTAATTTACATTATATTACTAATTAAAATATTGTTTGGGCGGTGAGGAAGATTAATAAACTTGTTTTTAGACTTGTAAAAACACTATTAATAGATGTTATTATATATTTAGGATTAAAATGAGGAAAATAAAAAAAGAGAAAGATAAACAAGTAGAAGATGAACTTATAATATGAACACAGAAACACAAACTAACCCTAATTTGTTCATGTGTCAACACAAAGATGCTTAAATTACTGCAAAATCAAAGATTTTGATTGTTCTATCCAGCACACACTCTCTCTCTCTCACTATATATATATATATATGTATATATAAACTTTGATATATACAAACTTCAAAGCCACTCAATCAAGAAACTATATATACAATTATTTCCTAGTTCAAAGAAGGGAAAAAAAATCAGTATTAGGAACTTGTAAGTTCATACAACCCCAACCAAAAAAGAAAAAAGAAAGAAAAAAAATAGGAAAATCACAATAATTTGCATCAAGCTATATCAAAGGACAAAAATCAGATAACAAAAAAGGGTCACAAACATAAAAACCTAAACAAAATCAAACTCTTTTTTTACACCTCTCTAGATCCTCCTCTTCTCCATCAGATTGAAGTTAAAAGGCGCCGGAGAAGCCCCGCCGCCGTCCTCCCCGTCGTGATCGGCTCCACCCGCCGCCTTATTCTGGCTCGCCGCCGCCCTCTCCCCTTCCGCCTCCCTATACCTAACCAAATACCTCTTCAACGAGTCGCCATAATCGTCGAACCCCAAGCTCCCCAGCGCCCAGCAGATGTCGTCGCCGTTGACGGTCTTCCGCTTCTCCTTGTGGCATTTGTCGGAGGCCTCGCCGGTGACGAAGCTGATGAACTCCGACACGCATTCCTGCATGGTCTCCTTGGCTTCTTTGGAGATTTTGGCGTTGGGCGGGAGGATCTGCTTCATGATCCTCCCCACATTGGCGATGGGGAGGAGGCGGTCCTGCTCCTTGAGAGCGCCGCCGTCGTCGTTGTCGCCGCCGCCGTGGCAGGCGGATGCTGCGTAGTCTGTGTAGGGCCGGAGGGGTCTCGGTCTGTCAGAGTTGTGAGGGCGTAGGTTATCCACCATGTTCAACTTTTTTTTTTTGGGGGGGGGGGCCCCCGCTGTTTTCTTTCTATATGGAGAAACCTAGCTATTGATTGGATCCTCTCAGACGCAGACACGTTGCGTTTTGCTCGTTTGCTCTTTGCTTGACTTGTATATATATATATAGACACGAGGAGAATTGCTTCATTATATATATATATATATATATATATATATATATATATATATATAATAGGACACAACATACCCATTTACATTGATTGATATTTTAAAGAATATTCACTTTCTATAACACATGTAAAAAATATCTAAAAGTATACTTTTCTGTTAAAATAATAAGTCAGTATAATTTTTTCAAACAACAATGAATATTGATTTAATTTTTATTAGCTTTATGACGGACCCATTTGGGCGTTATAGGTATAATTTAATTATGTTAATTAATTCTTACCCCCACAAGAGTGTAATTTTGTAGGTGTGGGCCTATGAGGTCATTGCTAAGTTGGGTCTTGCATGCGCTATTCTGCAAATGCCTAATCACTCCCTCGATTTGTAAAATGGAAGTTCACGAGGCCAAAGACGATTGATTGGGGGTAATTCTTTATTCAAGATTAGGTATGTAATTTGTTGCCTATGTAGATTATTCTTTAATATTTTTCTAATTGTTAGTTCTTTAATTCACAACTTGAAGTGGATTAAAATTTGTCGGCTTCTCTTACCGAGAAGCAAATATTGTATTTTACTTCTTTGGAGATGGACAATCCGATTGGGTACAGTTCCGACTGCCAGAGAATCTAGTACATGGTGCAGGACGGGGTGCAAATCAGGGTGCTGGACGGGGTGCAGGATGGGTTGTGGGGAGAGGAGCTGGTGGGGAGAGAGAGGGAGGACCACAACCACGAAATTTGGGAGGATCACAGTCGGAAAACTCTACACCGTCATGTAGACGCACTCGTCAGAGACATCATGCATCTTTTTCCCGTGGGGATTTCCGGGATACTAGGAGACATCGTTGATCTGGGAAGGATTTCCGGGATACTAGGAGACATCGTTGATCTGGGAATATATTGGATAGTATGCGGACCATTATTTATGAGGCACTGACATAGAGGGTGACCCCCCTAGTTACATACTTATTCTGTGCATTTAGATGTCGTCATTGCACAGATGTAGATGATGCGACCTTCAGATAGTTCTTGGCTCGTGATAGGAGTCATGATTGGAGTCATAGAGCTCATATAGAGACAGAGCAGGAGACGGAGAGTAGGAGGAGGAGTGTATTTGGTGTTGAGACCAGACAGAGGCTGGAGGATTCGGAGAGGAGGAGGAGTGTATCTGGTGGTGAGACCAGATAGAGGCAGGAGGAGACGGAGAGGAGGAGGATAAGTGTATCTAGTAGTGAGACCAGACAGAGGTAGGAGGGGCACAGGAGGGATACGGATATTAGTAGGGGTAAGAGACATGTACTCCCTGAGGATGAGTGTGAGAGTGTTTCTGATGATCGGGATCATCGACAAATAGTTTTAACAGATAGTTCTGACACTGATGCACCTACCTTGCACCCCGGTGGTCCTGGGGAGACCAGTAGGCAGCCGACAAGTACTATATATCGGAGTGATTTTCTATCCTTACTAGCATATGATATTTCAAATCTGGTAAGTATTATTAATTAATTTCCTTTATGTATTTATTTTTTTAATCTTATTTATGTTCTAAATATTTCTTATACAACTGGATGATGGACGACTTTGGGGGATTGAGTTAGATGTGCATTTGAATTATATTGAGTGGAGATATGGTGATTCCGGTGCAATCAGAATACGAATGGATGGACTTTGGACGTTATTGTAGAATTTTTTCAGCATCGATGTATCCCGGAATGTTATAAATGGGTATATTCAAGTACTGCAGAGTATTGTGGGGGCTCGATATATATGCTCCTCTGATTTGCAATATTGTTTTCTATTTTCAATTATGTGTAATGACTCTAATTGTGTATGTGTTTTATAAAAAGAAATATAAATCACACACATAAATATAATATTAATTGATTTTCAATATACAATACCAATACAAAGTATGTACGTACTTATTGATACAATGAAATAGATAGGATTGTACCTGTAATAATTTGATATTGATCACTGTCTTTCATTTTAAACTAAAGATAGCAATTTTTTAAATAAATATAAATTGGACTATTAGGGATTAAAAAAATATAATTGATGTGACTTAGAGTGTTAAATTAATTATATTTTTTAGGAGTTAGATTTCTCTGTAAAACGTATGGGTTAGGGAAAAGTATCGGCTACTAAACATCGACAATTATTAATTAAATAGGATTTCTAGTGAGTCGTCGGCACGATGACATATGACACGCTCTACAGTCGCAGACAGTCAATCACCATTATTAAAAATACGAGTTTTATCAATTCGGGTGAACGATCATACAATTCTCAATTTAGGATCTCAATATCAGATTCTGAATTGAGAATTGTATGATCTTTCGGATCCTGCATTGAAAAATTATCTTTCGAGTCCTGAATCGATAATTAAACTACCTTTTAGGTCATGAATCGACAATTATATATATCTCCTTAAAGGTATTAAAAACCTCATTAATATTTTATAAATTAAATCATCTTAAAATGCATAAAATATAAATAATAATAATAATAATAATAGTTAGAAATAAATTAATAAAACCTTGTATTAAAAAAAATTCATATGTTTGTATATATTAATTATTACATCATATAAGGAGAAGGGCATAGTCAGCATTAAATGAGGGGCAGGCAAGCAGATTTTAAGTGAATTTGTACTAAGTTAGGTCACCTTTCTTAGTATTAAATATTAAATATTAAAATAAAGTTCTTAATTATAAAAATAAAAAATTATAAGAAAGAGAGGACTTTTGCTAAATTTTATTGGTTTTATAGTACATGTAAATGGTCCCCATCTGGATTGGTTTAATAAAAAAAATGCATTAAAATAATAAATGTTGTAAATTAAGAATAATTAAGAGGTTAATGATAGTTTGCTGTGGCAAATTAAGAGATGCCTGTGGCAGACTGCAGCTTGCTACCAAACAAAACCTAAAAAGAACCAAATTATTTTAATTTGAGGATTTTAGTCCAAACCCTTGTTGGATTACCTGTCATGCTACTTAGTTAGGTCTAGCTGCACATTTTACTATATGTGTGCATCTCTCTATATAATATATATATATATATATATATATATATATATATAGGGAATGGATCCTATGCTAAAAGATTGTTTATGCTAAAATGCTAATAATGCTTTATTAGTTGATATATTATGCTTGTTTAGTTTTAATGTTATGCATCATTGAACTGCATAACCACCCACATCAAATTAAATAACTGTCAATCAAAAAAAATTCAATCTTAACCATTCATCAATCAAAATCAAAGTCTAGGATTTATTCCTATTTAACATCTTTTCATGTATTTGATCTCTTCCCTATATATATATGTATATGTATGTATCACCTACTCTCTTATTTATATAGATTTATTCCCTATATAGTAAAGAGATAATCTATAAATAAAACAGAAGATCTTAATATGAAGGAATCTCATTTGTAAAATTCAGATCCATGGTTAGCATTTATCTATTTCTGAAAAATGATTTAATTTAAATTAAATAAGTGTTTTGTTGAAGCTAAATATTTTTGAATAGTGGGATTTTTAAATTTGACTGAAGCATATGTGTCAATTCAATAAAATACACACTTTTTTAAGTGTTAGGAAATTTGTTGTTAGAATTTTTTTATTTATTGTATTTTGGTGGGTCAAGGTCTAACCAGTATAGGAAGTCTATAGATAAGTTTCAAATTGATTTTGAATTGTAAAGTCTTGTAGGGTCTTTTATCAAGTTATAATAATGCTTATTGAAGGCAGTCTGAAGAATTAGTCTGTAATGCGCAAAAGACTAGAGAAACTAAATGATCAGTATGAGACTGGAACTGATCAGTCTCGGTCTCATCAGTCTGGAACTAACAAGTTTGGTGTCCGAATCACTATAAATTATTTGAGTCTTTTACTGCTTATTACCTATCAATTTACGTTCTTTACAACTTAACACTCAAGTGTTGAAGTATAAACTGAAATGACTTAACATTTATTCGGACTTAAGATCTAAACTGAGTTTTAGATAAACAAAACTGACACTACAAGAAAATTCAGTTTTGCGACAGAATTTGCAACGAACCAAAAAATGGGTCGCAATTTTTAAGATTTTGCGACGGAAATTCCGTCGCTAAATTATGCAACGGAATTTCCGTCGCAAAATTGTCGCTACTTAAGGGGCGCAAAAATTTGCGATGGAAATTCCGTTTCAAAATTTAGCGACGGAAAATTCATTCCTATTTTACTTGCGGATTGGCGCTAAAATCTGCTATGGATTCGCGACGACAACGTCCGTCGCGAGATTTTGTGACGGAAAATCCCTCGCAAATTTTGGATTTTTTAAAATATATTATATATACTTAATAAAACATATAAAAATAATATATGCACCTGGCCCGGCAGTAGAAACCTCGCACCGAAGGGTTCGAATCCCCTTGAGCGTGAAGAAGGAAAGTATTGGACCAGCCGGTGAAACTGGCTAGACAGGGTGAATGCCGGTTCAACAATATAAATTAAAATTTAAAGTTTTTTAAATGGAAAATTCACAAATCCGTCGCAAATTGTTTCCATCGAAAATTCGCGTTTTTTTTTATTGTGTGAGACTGACACTTAGTTTGGATAAATGAAAATCTATCATTAATCAATTCTGCTGTGCAACATATTTTCTACTCTGATTTTTGGGACTGAAATTAAGATTGATGCTTTTTTTTTTTCTTTCTTATTTATTAATTTCTTTACATTACATTCATCAATTTATGGGGTGTTACCTTTGTATGAAGTAAGACATGATGATTGATGATGATGTACATATAGGATCCCAACCATGAATATGGAAGTGAAATGTCGATTCTATATTTGTATAAGGATAAATATTTATAAATTGATTGATAATTGAGGGCTTCTAGATAGGGCTGACAATTCGTGCGTGTTGGGTCGTTATCGTGTCGTGTCTTATCGTGTCGTGTCATTATCGTGTTTGAGCTTAACGGGTTTGTGTTGGGTTCGTGTCTGAGCTTAACAGGTTCGTGTCGTGTTCGTGCTCATCGTTATCGTGCGTGTTCGTGTCTTGTTATCGTGTCATATTAAATTTTTTTTGTCCCAAGTGTAAAACTAACAATTTTAGTAAGGTTAATTTTTATCGTGTCGGGTCGTTTTCGTGTCGTGTCATTATCGTGTTTGAGCTTAACGGGTTCGTGTCGTGTTCGTGTTTGAGCTTAACAAGTTCGTGTCGTGTTCGTGCTTGCTTTTATCGTGCGTGTTCGTGTCGTGTTATCGTGTCGTGTCAGAAATTGACAGCCCTACTTCTAGATATGGAAGGCACATGGATATATGAAACTAAGTTTTTATCTATAGTACGTAAATTAGGCAAGTCAATTATCGGTTCACCTTTTTGTATATATATATTTTTTATTGGTGCAACTTAATTATATATAAATATATAATGTTGAATGTCGCAATCTTGGTGATGTTAGGGGTTAATTGTTATTGAAAACTCACCACATTATGAAAATGACATAAGGGTTTATCTATATATCTATCTCTATATATAAGATATATTAATTAAATTACATTTAATTGTGAAAGATGCGTGAATGTCCTTTGAATAGGGGACCGTGACTAGTTGAAACGTTACGGCTATAAGTTAAAATAAAATAAAAAAATAGTAAAATCATATATTAAATTAATTTCTTATTAATATTAATAAAGTAATGATATATACCTAGCTACAACATCTTTATTTTCTTTTATTGTGATAAGGTTGTATTTGTATATGTTATCTGCTAAATTTCACCGCCCAACTCTCATTAAGAGTTTCAAACTTCCGGGATTTCTTAGTTTTTGTTGGATAGAATTGTCAAATCAAAATTCTACTTAGCAAAAATTAACCCACAATTCATTTATGTGGGAGTATTATTAATTATTATCATCAACTTGTGCATTCTACAAAATATGAGCATTCGGTCGGTTCGGTTCAAAATCGACCGAAAAATCCGGAACCAAATTAACCGATTAATTCGCCAAAACTGACCGAACACCCTTTTCAACTGAACCGACCATTTCAGTTCGATTTTAATCGGTTCGGCTCCAACCGACTGCAAAGCATTGGAGAATAGGAGCAGTCGAAGCAGGACTTTCTCGCAAGGAAAGTGAGTTCTTCTCGCAAGCCGTGGGTTCACCGTCCGTCATGGGTTCAAGATGGGTTCAACGGCAGTGAGTTTGCCATCCACCGTTCGTGTGTCACAAGAGTGAAGAGAGGCAAGGCTGCGGGATGAGCTGTAGACGGCGGGAGGGACTGGGGGAATTAAGGTTGGCGGCTAAGGAAAGAAGGGGGAGAAATTAGAGCTGGGACGACCGTTATTTTGGATCGAATATTGAAAACCAATAACCAACCGAATTAGATTCGGTTTTATGGTTCATCAACTGACAATCGAAGTGAAATGCTCACAACCGAACCGAAGTCTGACTCGATTTTTACTTATCCCTAAAAATATATGAACGATTTTTGTTTTTGGGCATATGCAGTGGTGGATTTACACTTAGCGTTGGGAGGCTCCATCCTCGAATCGATTTTTATTTTTACTTCTATGTAGTGTAGTAATTCGATCATTTATGAGTTAGTCTCTCTCACCAAGAAGACGTGAAGAAGAAACAAGGTCTAAACATAAAGAGAAAGAGGGTGAGAGGGGGCTGAAAATGAAGATAAGTCGTAATAATTTTTAAATTGTACTCAATTAATTTGTAATTCTTTGTTCGAAAAAATTTAATGTAGCCCACTCCGAGAAATCTTTGGATCCGCCACTGAATATATGTTAACCTGCACACGCGCTGATGTGAAAATATAATATTAATGGTGGGATTAATTTTAATTATTATTATCGGCTCTAATATATAGCCACATCAATCGTTTGCACACTAACATATATCTACGGTGGGCATTGGAGCGTTTTTTAATATATGAATTATATAAAAGAATGCAAGAATAAAGAATATAAGAGAGGAGAAAGAAAATGAATCAAGAATCAAAAGGGTCAGCTTGTGAATGCCAATGGGTATGAACATAAGTGAACAGTATTATAATTTTGTGAAGTAAAAGCCCTCTCTTTATTGAATTCCTAAATATAATTGATAATTCAAGAATATGTCCCATTATAAATTTGCTAGCTTTAATTAATATTTCCACTACCTATGTCAATACAAATTAATAATTGGGATTTAGCCAATCATATAATTCCAGCCGTACCAAGAATTCACTGTTGCATGGAACATGGAATGTGGTTCTAAAATGAGAGGGTCGATTAAAATATACATTAATTAAAAATAGCTTTTGCTCTTATCAAGTAGGAAAAGCATTTTAGGACCACAAATTAAAGTAGGGATCTGGTTCATGGTTTACTTTCATTATTTAAAATTGGATCTTATGAAAAGTTTTGGGACCAAAAAATATAGATTTTCCCCTCGTAAATTCTCATACGTAATCTTTCAATCTACTTTAACATTTTAATAATGTTATAAATTGTACAAGAGATAGAGGCATAATTTTCACAATTTTATGATGTTTTTTTTTTCACATTGAGTATGGGAGAATTTGATGGGAATTGGAATTCATGCTTGAGTTTCTTGAATTTTTTTTTTCGATTTTAAAATATATTAATCCATTTTATTATGAGTTAGTTTTTTCTCGAAGTTACCAAGAAGAAAAATGAGCTGAAGATAGTATACTCGAAGAAAAACTAAAAGAAAAGGAAAAAAAAAATCATTTTTTATCCAAGACTTAATAAGTTGAGTGGATTTAGGCATTCACTTCATGAAAGAGACAATGGATTAAGTTTTTCTCGAGTTTTGTTCAACTCTTTAAGTCTCACCTTAAAGAATTTTACAATATTTCTAAATTTTTTTAGGAGAGTAATTAATAGTCGTTATTTATTATGAAATCAACTTTGCTAATATTTAATAATTTATAAATTATATGTCTAGTAAATAATTTTAGATTCACCACTATTTATTCATAAGTTATATTAATATAGACTATCAAGTATCTCTATATGTCCCTTGCTTAATATGTCTAGTGAAATTATATTTGTGATCATTGGGCTCTTTTGTTTCGTAAATATTTCGATAAATCTCGTTACAATTTCAATTTTCAAATATGATAGGGCCATTTTGTATTATCGGACACGTTATTGTGTGGCCCATTAATTTGTATGAGATATACTCTTGTGAGAGTTGTGATAAAGATAACTCTAGTGTCTAAATAAATTTACGTATCCCGATCTTGAAGCTCAATAATTAAACGTTTTGTCTGTTGAGGTTCGATTTGTAAGGAAATAAGGATCTTTAGAACTTATGAGAAATTAAATGGAAAATAACTAAAGGACAGCAATAAATGATAGTTTTATTACTAATGATGAAAATCGAGTAAGTATGCTTTCAAGAGTACAAGTATATTAGAGAGAAAAATCGTGTAAAAATTGAGCTATCGACGACCCTTTTATAGTTCAAGGGAGCCGTTACAACCCTAACGAATTTCGGGGGTAGTTCCGATTTTCATGGGGTCCGCTGAAGTTAGTGATCGTTGCGCCTTCTTCGGGGTCGTTCAGCTAGGGCTTCAATCAGGTCAAACATCCTTCCTGTTGGCAGTGCGGAGGAATCGACGGTGGTTCCGATTTTGGTGGGGTAGTTGGATTAGGGTTTCCACCTGCCTTCCGTGTCTTGCGCTTGGCTCGGCACTCGCCTCCTTGGACTCCCTTTAGGTCTTTATTGCTGGCTTCAGGGTCCCTTGCTGGAAGGAGTGGATCGTGATTTGTGGTTCAGAGCTGTGCACTTTGGGAACAGGACCTTGATGGCAGTGGCGTATGCAAGCATGTTTACCCCCAAACTTTTTTTTTTTACTATGTATATGTGTATGGATTTTTATTATTATTTATATATTTTTACATATATTTTTAAATAATGTATCCCCATTTTAATGTTATTTATATATTGTACCCCCGATTTTGAAATCCTGGATACGCCACTGCTTGCTGGCGGGTCGTGGTCCTTTCGGGTAGGTTTTTTCGGATAGGTCCCATTGGATTGTGATTCAATGCACTGGATCTAGACTTAGTTGAGTTCACTATTCGGAGGTCGTAGAGTCCGTCATTGTCGTCTTTACTGGTCCTAGGCCTAGTTCTTAGACCCCAATTATTATTGGACCCTACATTGTCTATGATTATGCGATCAAAGTTCGAAGAAGACACCCCTATGATAGATGTGCTGCAATATTAAGCATATGATCCCTCATTAAACGAAGCAGCATAAAGTAATGAAGTGGAAATGTAGAAGCTATGAAAATAAAATAAAACATTTAAATGATGTACTATACTTTATTTTAAAATTAAGAGTAATTAAATATTTTATTTTTATTTATCAACTTGGGCCATAATTGGGCCAGTTATTAATTTGTTACTAATTGGGCCTAACCATTTCTAATCCATCTTCTCAGACTACTATCAAAATCATTTTTCTTTATTAAATAAAAAATACACGAAGATTTAATAAACTATCATGAGTTTTTTTTTTTTTTTTTTTATAACTCCTAGATAGCTACAAACATACTACCTCTATTCCACTCTATTAGTCTCATTTGTCTTTTTTGGTCTGTCCCATTCTATTAGTCTCATTTCCTAAAATGACAAACTTTTTCACACTTATAAATAAAATATTCATTCCACTACACTCACAAACATTGGTTCCTGTGCCGAAATTATATGGGACTAATAGCGCGGGACGGAGGCAGCATCTTATTCCAAATAATAGAATATCCGAATTAAATATTCAAATAATTATGATATTCTGTAATGGGACAGCTTGAAACATATTGGGCCCACCTCCTATTAAGGACGGTGGTGATTTGACAATCAGTGGAGGAATCCACTGCATCAACGGTGATCCACACCTCTTTTTTATGATGTTGTACATTTGCATGAGAGGGGAAAGAAAAGGACAGAAATGGGGTACGAGGTACAACACCATGAAGCACACTACAAACAATTGCACAATATATTGAGCAATAATTTGAGTTTAGTTGCTTTTTATGAGTGAAAAAATGTTGTTTAAAAAACCTGTCACCTTTTCGTGATCATCTTTTCTAAGTCAAAAAGGTATTAGATTGTGCGAAAGAAAGCAAAAACCCCTCAAACCCAACTTGCCCCCATATAATTATATATATATATAGAGGTATATATATATATATAGAGAGAGAGAGGTAGAGATATTAAGTTTTGATTTTAATAGATGGATGACTAGAATTAAGTTGGAAGTTATGTATATTTATAAGGGCTTTATATACTAGTTTGATTAAGCATAATATTATGAATCACACAATCTAACTTATATTATACTAATTAATGAATATATACATATATATATATATATATATATATATATATATATGTGTGTGTGTGTGTGCGCGCGCGCGTGATAGGTGTTAAAATTAAACTTTGTGTCAAATATGAATGAATTTTAGGGATTAGTTTGGTATCATCAATGGTTGAAATTAAAACATTAAAAATAAAAAAATTAAGCATAATTTTCTTTTGTGCTTAATTGCTTTATATTGAATGCTATCAAATTAAGCATAATTTATAAAATAATTAAACATGAAATCTTGAAAATAAATATAATATCAATCATTGATTTTTTTAGATGAATGATGTAGATTCATTCTTATTTAACACAAACCAACTTCTAAGCATGAAATAAATATTAATTTTGACGATCTAATTGGTGCAATTAATAATGAAAAAAATTATATTTTTTGCTCGAGATGTAATTTTGAAAGCACGGTGTTTATGATCAAGAGATAATGGGCTCAAATTTCCTCGAATGTGGGTGTGTGAATTTACTTAAATTAATGCATTACCATTAAAAAATACTCGATCATTAATATTGTTTAGAATCAATTCAAGATTAGAAACACTTGTGGATTATGATTTGTTTCTATATTTAAATTCTCAAATTCTGAATTGAAGAAGTTAAAATTTATATTATGAATATTGAATTGAGAATGATCCTTGCACTTTCAAGCCTCACAACAATTTTGAGGTCAATTTAATCAATTAAATTCATTTAGTTATAGTAAGTAACTATAGATATTTAATAGTATAATTTTATTTTGTTTAATGTGAATGGAAATTATAAGATAAAGTATTTTTTACATTGACGTATACCACCCGCAAACCCAACTTCACCGACTCTTGTCTCTTGAGGTGCCAATTTGTTTGGGATAATGTCACTTTTTCTGCTCAAAAATTGAAATATTGAATTAAAATATAATTTATATACATACATATATTGAAATATTGAATAAAAATATAAATATTTTATTAAAAACGAAAAGCGTTTTTAACGTGAAAATATTACAGACAGTGGCGGATCCAGAAAATCCCCGTGAAGGGGGCTGAATTTTTTTTTTGCCTCCACTAGACTTTAACCTTTTGTATCATACTCCCTCCGTTCCAATTATATAGTCCAGTTTGATCTTGCATGTTTGTCAAAAATTATTTAATATTTAAACAAACTTCCAACATTACCCTTATTTAAAGCATTAAATAACCTCTCATTTTCATAATATTACATTTAATATACTCATTTTCCAAGATTATTCGGGGATGTAATGGTAAATGACCATATAAAAACAATACCAAATATAGAAACTGGACTATATAATTGAAACACCCTAAAATAGTAACCCGGACTATATAATTGGAATGGAGGGAGTATTTTTTTTCTTATTTTCATCAATTTTTTCTTCTTTACGAGAGGGCTAATCCAAAAAATTTCGAATCACGATACTATAAAAACGAAAAAAAAATCAGCTAGGGGGTCTGGAGCCCTCCCTAGCCCTAATGTAGATCCCCCAATGATTACATAACAATATTGCAATTTACTCTCACGTGAAAAAGAAAAAAAAAAAAAAAAAAACTAAATGTGTAAATTTATATAGTTAAAAAAAATAAAGAGAGGTAAACTTTATTTTCAAGGTGTCATAATCAAAGTGAATACAAATAATAGGGCTAATCTGTCTGAGGCTTTTGTTTCTTACTTTGTGGAGCCTCTTTCTTATTTTTATTTCTGAAAAAGAAATCATGTATTATTAATTGTGCCAATAATTAAATATTTAATTGACTAAGTTTCTTGCACTATGCAAATCTGAATTGATGTTCCAGAATTAATTGCAAAATAGTGTTTTTTTAAAAAAAAATTTAAATTCAAATTTATGTCTAAATCAAGGAAGTTAATTTAATCAAAATTCCACTCGTCGTTGTCATTGATTAAATAATAGAATATGAATAATCACTAATCAGAGGAATATAGCTCCCTAATCTGACTTATTTTGTTGGTTTTACACAATAAACACATATTTTTTAAAGATTAATTGTCGATTAATCCAGAATATTTTAATCGTTAATTGTAGATAATTTTGTTGGATTATGGGTGTCATTACATCTATGTGCTGCTAATGGTGGTCATTAATTGTATCGAATTCCATCGATGAATACCACGTAGAATTTTTTGTTTTTATTAATGATGTTTTTTGGAAAGAATAATTTGTATAATTGCTTTAAATTCTATTTCCTGTCTCATTGTTGCTTTCTTTTTAATTTTCAATTAATTAGCCGGACTGCTTGTTTGTAATTTAGTTGGATTTTGTAGTGTGAATTCTAGCTTCTGAGTCGATTCGTTGAAAGTTCGTTTGAGTTCGACTATTATCATAAACTCAATTATGGTTAATATGCTTTTTCTTGTTCCACATAAATAAAACTCAATTTAACTAGAAACAAAAGTTAGAACATTATGAATGATTAAAAAAAATAAATTCATGTATATTGATTTTTTGTAGTTAATTTAAATTTTAAAGATTAGAGGATTTTGTAAGGATTAATGCGTGATTAGTTTTTTATTTTTTAAAAAAATACTATTAATAATCTCCTTTTATAAATTAATACAATCCGTTTATGAAATAAACTCTCATTTCTCTTATTAAATAATTATATATAACTTTATATGTAAGATAAAATCCATGTGCATTGTGGGTTTGAGAAACTAATGAAATAATTAAAGACAAAAGAGAAATTGACAAAATTGAGTTATTCACTTTTAGAATTTATAAATAATTTTTTTTAAAAATTACAAATTTCATTATTCCAAAACTTTTGAAGTACAATTCCTTGCTTATTCTTAATTTATTCTTAAAATTCTATATGGAAAGAAACAATAACAACTCATTTGGTTTTATCAATCTTCTAATCCAAATAAAAACAGAAATATCTGCAATCACAATTCGGCCATAAAGCCACAGACATGGACATGCAATTAACATAAAATCTGATAATTGTATAATTTTTTTGTATGAAGATTATTGAGATAATTAAAGAATTGAGTCAATACTAAAAAAACAAAAAAGAAAAGAAAAGAAACTACATATATAGTGGCCCAACTGTTCTTTTATATTCTTTACTTTCATAATTCTATCTTGCTATATTGTAATATATTATTCATGAATTATTACTTTAATGGTGGAATTTTCAAAAGATATTTTAAATAAGAATACTTGATAATTTAGAATAGTAGAACACAAAATAAATAAAATTAATGCTTGATTGAAAATAGCAACAGAGTGCTTTGCTTTTATTGTTTGATTTATTGCTAGAATTCAATATATCTATTACAATAAATGTGGATCCTATTTGTAGGAACCCAATGGAGCCAGTGCCCTTTCATCGAAAGTCGCACCACTTCGGCCGAACAGTCGGCTCGAACAGTTACGTCTGTTGAATTGAGCTGCTTTGACTAATATCTCAATAACCAACCTGTTGGTTCGAGCTGCCCTTTGAGTAGCTCGGTCGTTTCCTGAGCTCGGCCGACAATTCATTTAGTTCGAACTCCGCTCCTTGGAGAATTCAATCTTCTATGAGCTTGGGCCTTTTTCTTTGATTGATTCCAAAAATGAGCTTGCGTATTTTCGGGTCATAACAATTACAATATATAAATTGAGATCACTAGATATACACACTTAAAAAATATATATAATAAGAATATAGAATTATAATAAGATAATAAGCAAAGTGAGGGGATTTCTCTCTTATCACACCATACATGGATGTATATAAATAGCAAATAAGCCAAAGGAGACCAAATTCATATTGTTCATATCCCTATGCAGCAAACAACACTAACATCTTCAATGGGAGATTTCCCAGCTGCCCTTTTGTCCCTCTCCTCCTCAACCCTCTAAACCAAATACAAATTATTTGCCTTTTCTAACAAAAGAAACAAATCAAGCCCCTAAAAAGGAAAAACACACAAAAAAGAAAAAAAAAAAAAAAAAAAAGAAAAGAAGAAGAATTCCATATAGTCTAATGTCAAACATTACAGGTGATGAAGGGAGCTTCTCTTCAGGTGAAGTTCAGCAGCAGCAGCAAGAAAAGCAGCCGCAGCAGAAGCAGTCGAACTCGATCTCGATCTCGATCTCGACCAATAGTAATGGATCCTCCGGCTCTAAGCAGCAGCCGCCGGCAGCTAAGAAGAAGAGAAACCTGCCCGGAACTCCAGGTAGAAATTATTATATAGTTTTTTTTTTTTTTTGCTGAAAATTTCTAATATACTATCTATCAGTAGCCCATGAATGTATTAGCTTTCTTGAAAATTGTATTCTTGATTTCTCAAATTTCCCCAAATTTGGTTAGTGTGTTTAAGCTGAGCATGGATCATGCGAGTTATGATCGAATTATTAAAGTTTAAGTAATAAATAATCAATCATCAATTCTAAACCAAAGTCATTATTTAATAAGACTACTCCAATAATTGTGTTCAATACTACAATAATTGCTACTGCCTGCACACTGTTGTTGATTGCATCTCTCTCCCACTTGTTTGCTCCATCCCATATAATTTCTTGATGGAGTTTTGTCAGTCGTCAGATCCAAAAAATAGTTTAATTTTCGATTCAGGGCTACAAAGATTATGGTAAAAACTTGCGTTAGGCGCGCCTAAATAGTTTAGACGGATTTTATCTATACCCAAATGAGTTCATTCCAAAGAGGGTTTATTAATTCGTTTAGGCGTGCCTAACCTGAGACATTCACAAAGATTATTTATCAATTCAGGACGTGAAAGATCAAAATCCGAGACCTCAATATCAAGTCCTAGATTGAGAATTATTTGATCTTTCGGATTTAGATTGAGAAATATTCATCTTTCGAGTCGAGTCATGAACCGACAATTCTCTATTCTTGATCATGTAAAAATTAAATATTAACCATTTTTTTTTAAAAAAAAATTAATAATTGGTGTAAAAAAATGAAGATCCGACGGCGGAGGTGGTGGCGCTGTCGCCGACGACGCTGATGGCGACGAACCGGTTCGTGTGCGAGATCTGCAACAAAGGGTTTCAAAGGGACCAGAATCTGCAGCTGCACAGAAGAGGGCACAATCTGCCATGGAAGCTGCGGCAGAGAACGACGACGGAGGTGAAGAAGCGTGTGTATATCTGCCCGGAGCCGTCGTGCGTGCACCACAACCCGGCCCGGGCGCTGGGCGACCTGACCGGAATCAAGAAACACTTCAGCAGGAAACATGGGGAGAAGAAATGGAAATGCGACAAATGCTCCAAGAAATATGCAGTGCAGTCGGATTGGAAGGCCCATCAGAAAACTTGCGGCACCCGCGAGTATAAGTGCGACTGTGGAACTATTTTCTCCAGGTTTCCATTTCTTCATCTCTCTCATTTCATCATCAATATATACATACATGTACATGTACATATACATACATATCTAATCTACTAATATATTAAAGCAACATAGTTTTAACTAACGAGTTTTATATATTCGGGGCCCGAATGATTAATTCTCAATTCTGGATTTGAAAGATTGCAAAAATTATCAAATTAGGATCCGAAAGATCATATAATTCTCGATTCAAGACCTCAATACTAGGTGTTGGATTGATAGTTATTTGATATTTCGTGTCCTGGATTGAGAAATCATATTTTAGGTCCTCAATTGATAATTAAACTATGTTTTGGATCATTAATAGACAATTCTCCTTTATATTTTGTCATCAATAGATAAATATATATGTACATATTACATATACATACATATCGACTAATATATCAAAGCAACATAGCTTAACTAGCGAGTTTTATAAATTCAGGAACCGAAAGATTAATTCTCAATTCTAAATTTGAAAGATTGCAAAAATTCTCAAATCAGGATCCGCAAGATCATACAGTTCTCAATTCAAGACCTCAATTACAAGTGCTGGATTGAGAATGATTTGATCTTTCATGTCCTGGATTCAGAATTCATATTTTAGGTCTTGAATACATATTTACTATTTTGTCATTTTTCCTAAAAAAAAACTATTATATCAATGTTAACATTATTTTTAAATTCATTTTTATTTAACAACTTATCTAAATTTTATCTCAATATTAGTAAACTACTTCAACTATCTTTAGATTTGTACTTTAACATTATGAATTTTATTCCAAATTTTCATAAATTATCAAATTTATATTATTTTCGAGAATTTTAGTTTAAAATATAATTTTTTCAACCTCAAAATAATAACATTCAAATTTTAGAAAACATACTCATAAGAAATTAATTTTAATTATACTTATCGAATTCTAAAATATTTAAATAATTTTATATTATTATATTATCAATGATAATAATGATTAATTTTTTTAAAAATAATAATTGAAAATACATATAAATATATATAATTTTGTGAAGTAATATCTAAGTATGTATGTATAGTAGTTTAGTTACATTCAATTTTGATTGCAGGAGAGACAGCTTCATCACACACAGAGCATTCTGCGATGCATTAGCAGAGGAAAACAACAAAGTGAATCAAGGAATAATGGGTGGTCCGAATATGTCGGCGCAGCTTCCCGATCTGATAGCCAACAACGCGTCAATGGAGTTCACCAACCCATTGAAATCTCTCCCGCAAGAGCTTCTCCCCATCCCATTCAAGCCCATGAACATGGCCGGCATGTTCTCGTCTCCCTCCGGCAACCTCTTCGGCAGCCCACGGAGCATGCCGCCGTCGTCGTCGGCGGGGCTTCAGCTCAGCTCCAGCTCCAGCCTCACCGGCTACGGCTACCACCAAGACAGCAAGAACCTGGACCAGATAACCGGCTCGGCCCAGATGTCGGCGACGGCGCTGCTGCAGAAGGCGGCCCAGATGGGCGCCACGGCCACCAACTCCATGAACTCGCCGATGATGCAGAAGAACTTCGTCACCACCATGGCCGGCCCGGATCACTCGTACGAGGGCTTTGCGGGCGAGCAGCCGGCGCAGTTCAGTGGAGGGTTTGCGGCTCAGCTCATGCAGAAGAGCCCGCAGGAGGTGGCGCAGCTGTTCGACGGAGGCGGCGGCGGCGGTACGGTGAGTGACATGGTGATGTACGGAGGGATGCTGATGGGCGGGGATCAGAATCCGGCGGCCGGGTTCTTGAAGAATGTGATGGAGGTTGAAGGGAGGAGCGGCGGCGGCGTGATGGGGCGGAATCAGACGACGGTGGATTTCTTGGGGGTGGGGAGATCGCGGCAGCAGAATGTGCATGATCAGAGGCTGGAGATGGAGGCCATGGATCAGCAGAGGATGCAGGTGATCATGCCGAGTCCTTTCCACCATCATCAGCAACATCAGCATCAGCAGCAGCAGCAAGATTCTGATTTCTGAATGGATGGGGTTGGTTTTTCAAGAATGTTGAATGCATGTGATGATGGAGTAGGATTGAGTAGTTGTTGATTCAACTCAAAAAAAAGAAGAAGATGTATTTCATAAAATGTAAGGTGATTATCATTGAATTATTTTTCGAATCAATTAACGAGCAAGAAACAATGATATTTCATAGTCTTGCTCATCATCAATGCCGCCACCACGTGTCACTTAACTGATGAGTCAACAAAATTTAATTGATGAGTTAATAAAGGGGATAAATTTTCTAAAAGAACTAAATTCTGGGATATAATTCCTTATGAGAAAAACTTTGTGATATATTTTCCTAATTTGTGAAAGATATATGGGGATATATTTGCCTATTTTTCCTTTTTTAAATTCAAATATTTGTTGCAAATTAAAAAAATGTTTAGAATTGATTATGCTAAAACTGGTTTGTATAGTCACAATAATGATTACTATGAGGTTTGATTTATCGTGATAAATGAAGCTCTTGAAATCGTTACAAAATAACAAATAATAGCGGAAAATGCAGCAAATGACAGCAATAAATTAAGAGAAACGATAACAAAAAGTAACGCATGCAAATAATGATGCGAGTAAAATTAAAGCAGAAAGAACCATATGCACAAACGTAAAAGAGTAAGATTTTGTATATATTTCGACAGTTTCAGTATGGTTTGATAGCAGCAAAAATCGATACAAAAATGAGGCTATCTACCCTTATATATAGGTAAAACAAGAGTTGGAGTGCTGCCTAAACCCTAACTGTCGGCGAGCTCTTGGTCGCCGTGAATTTCAGAGCTGCCCAAGGTTTTTGGAGTCCGTTAGAATTTACAATGGTCGTGTGATGTCGGGTCCCTAGGTTAAAGCTTCTCCTCTTCGACAGCGAGGCTGAGCTGTGGTCGACGCCGAGAGAAGGATGGGGTCAACATCGACCTTGTGCCTTAGGCGTTGTAGTGTGTATCTATTTCCCAGTTGATTTGAAAAGTGTGGACTTGGAGCTGGTTGGACCGCTGAATCATCGATTGGGCCTAGGCCTCATGGACCTGCCCCAACAATTACTAAAATTATAAATTTGATAGTGAGACCAAGTTAACTAGTATTATAATCGAGTATATTTCATTATAATTATTTATTTTATTGTGATATTTTATGATTATATATCCTCTTATATTTATATAAGAATCAAGTTAAATAAATAAAATTATATAAAATATTATAGGATTAAAAAATGTAATACAATTCATACATTTTGAAATATACTCCCTCCGTCCCGACTGAATTGTCCCGGGTTGACCGGGCACTAGGGGTGTTCACGGTCCGGTTTGGAAGAAAAATCTCAGCCAAACCAATAGGTACGGTTTGAAAAATTTCCAAACCAAACCGGCC
>JAPKLW010000188.1:750399-782075 GCA_026898455.1 Plectranthus barbatus
GAACGTGCCTGACGCTGCTCCAAAAGGCTAGATAATCGGGGCTGATGCTGTGGCTTGGGTTGAGTAGACGAAGCATCTGATTGCCGGCACGACGAAGTAACCACTTCATGAATATACTGCTTCAAATTGGGCACCACTTCATCCATAATGAAGTGTTTCACATCATCTAGCACAAACTTTTTGATTCTCCCAAACATCCTCTCATCTCTCTCTTGCCTGCGTTCTTCCCCGCCCGAAGATGAAGAAGAACTAGGTATCCTTGGCCGTTTCTGTCGTCTCTTCTTTCTCTGTACCGGGGATGGTGGCTCCGAATCATGCCCAGTCTCCATATCGGGCTGCTCAGCATGCAAAATGGGCTCCTCAGTCTGCACATATGGCTGCTCAGTGGCAGCCTCCTCCTCCTCCACAATCTCGTTCGTTAAATCATTGATCTCCACTTCTACCATTGTACCGCCACTAACCCAATCTTCAAACCCAGTGTGTACTGGTATCTCTAGATGAGGGCTATTCTCTTCGAAATCTTCAATCATTGACCCTTCACCTTGTATAAGGGCATGTGTAGATATCGGAGCCACATAACTCACACCCATCTTGTCATCTCCTTGTGCAGATCGCCAATATTGGGTATTTTTCTCAAATGGCGAAGGAGGCAGGGCGGTTAACACAATGAGCTGCAAAATTTAAAAATATATTAGATAATATAATCAGTTTTCCGTTAAAAAAAAATAAAACACTGAAATTTCATTTTATTACCGGTTGGGAGAAGAAGGCTATCCAGTTTTTTACACTGGATCTTCTGAACCGCCACTTCAGCATACGTGGCTCAGCATTGGCTTTAACTAGCCGGGCACATGCCTGCCCCAACTCAGGAATGACCTCATAGGCCCAAACCAACAACATATAAAAAAATTAAACTATTTTCAACAAACATTAATCACAAAGATGAAGATAAAAGATGGTGACAATTTCATACCTGTAGTACCCAAAAGGGACCTAGAAGATGAAGGGTTTTTTTCTCAAGTTGAATCTGAGTAGTGGGTATATGCGTTTTGTAATAGAGCAGTGCTTTGTATGCATATGTACCCCATGGAAATCGGTTCCAACCATCAAGATCCTCACTTAAAACATACAGCCACTTTTCTATTTTTCTTTTTTCAGTATACCCTAGTCCAAAAAACCAATATGCTAATATATTGGCCACCCTAAGGTACAATAAACCGTGAGTACTATCAATCTTTTTGTATTGAAACCTATCCAAAAGTTCTTTACTACTTAGGATTTGACCACCGCAAAAGACTTTAAATACAGTACTAGATTCTAAATCATGGCGTGCAGTAGGATCAAAAGTGGCTTTTCCAAAATTCAAACCAGAAATAAGGGCGAATTCACTCTGTGAAAACATGATATCCTGCCCACTGACTCTAAACCTTAACAACTCTGGATTATTTGACTGAGTCTCATGACTAAATAATTCAATTAATGATAAAGACGAACTAAGTCCATTGTCTGACCAATCCAACCAATGTCCAAAAACCTCAGCCCGAAACTCATTAACCAACGCCTCTTGTCCTATAAAAAACCTAGGACCTTACATTTATAATATAAATTAGTCTTAGGTTTACTTCCATGGACTTCATATCGAATATAGGCAGCCTGCAGCATATCAAAACCAAACTAACTAATTCAATAAAAATAAAACACAAAAACAGGGAAAAAAACATGCACGCACGGTTCATATGCATATACACGGTTCAAACATATAAAACAGGGAAAAAATGGACGAAATTCATATGCACGGTTCAACACATTCGAAAGAAACATTAACCAACCAATTCAAGGCAAAAAAAAAATAGAAGAAATTCAATACAAACCACAACAATGCTCATATCAACATGCCCGACTTCAATCTGTTTTTTTTAAATGAGGATGATACCTGTGCAGACATTTTGATGGTGGTTCGTGTTCAGTTCGCCGGTCGCCGGTGGGTGGTGTTCGGTTCGCCGGTGGTTCGCAGATGGGTGGTCGTTCTAACGGACGTGGGAAGGGAAGCCTATTCGAACTCTTGCCGGATTTGTGTGTTTCACGCCCAATTTTTAGGTTAATATGAATTGGAAGTGAAAAGGGATGGAAGTAAACGCAAATTCCATCTGGGAAGTCCGATTTCCAGCTGTAATAATCGACTTCCAGCTGAATAGTTATACTTCCAGCCCAATTTCAATAAAGATTATTACCATTAAATGTGAATTTAATATATTTTTAATCCGAATTCCATCCGAAATATTCGACTTCCATCTCAATTTTATATACTTCCAGCTGAATTGCTATACTTCCAGCCCAATTTCAATAAAAAAATATTTTAAATAAATCTGGATTTTATATAGTTTTAATCCGAATTCCATCTCAAATACCCGACTTCCATCTCAATTTTATACACTTCCTGCTGGATTGCTATACTTCCAGCCCAATTTCAATTAAAAATTATTTTAATTAAATCTGGATTTTATATATTTTTAATCTGAATTCCATCCGGATTTATTCGACTTCCATCTCAATGTAATCCACTTCCATCTGAATTGTTCCACTTCTAGCACAATTTCAGTAAAAAATTATTTAAATAAATATGTATTTAATATATTTTAAGTTCGACTTCCATTCGAATTTATTCGACTTCCATCTCAATTTAATCTACTTCCAGCTTGATTGTTCCACTTCCAGCACAATTTCAATAGAAAATTATTTAATTTAATCTGGATTTAATAAGCAAATAATTTTTTTCCAGATTTTCCCGTTTTTGATTTAATATATTTTAAACCCGACTTCCAGCCGGATTTGTTCGAGTTCCAACTGGACGGACATTTCCAGCCGAATTTGATTATATTGCATAAGAAATATTATATTTAATTGTTTTCTATTATCTGCAAATAAATAAAAAAATGAGCTGAGTCAAAAAAATAATAAACAATGCAGCCGTTACATATTTCACAAAAATCAAGAGAAGTGATGTTGTGATTAAGACATTTTAACCTAAAAAAAGTACACTTTTGCTATTTTGTGTAGTTTTTCATAAGGCTTGCTATACATTGGTTTTGCTTTTTAAATTTTGCTATTTCAGATTTTGCCTCATAGTAAAAAAATCCAATACATTTATTGAATAAAATAAATGTTTTTGCCAATTAATAAATGGCTGTTTATCAAATGAAAGGTGATTCAGAGTATAGGTTACCAATTACAATATGGTTTCTTCTTGCATTACATTATTTGGAATTAGAATGTCGCCTCATGATTTATACATAAATAAATATACTAGTAGTATGAAAAAGTAGTGTTGTAATAAAATGCCTACAACTACAACACCATAAGCTTCTCTCTTTCTGTAGACTACTTACTACTGCTACTCACTCCGGCATAGGCCGGCCGAGTTGCAGCTGAACCGATACTTGCCGGATGTTCGGGACTACCTCTAGAATCTTCTTCTCCGCCTCTTCTGCCACCTCCATGGCCTCCCTGCAACACACAAACTCAGAAAAAGAAAAGAAAAGAAAAAAGATTCGAGTTAAACTGCTTCATCTCATACTCATTGTCCGATTCCATTACCTGATCAACGTGTCGGGGGGCATGGAAACCTCGATTTGGAGAAGAATCTGTCCCTGCAACGAGTGTCGAGTGATGCGCCGGACTGTCATTTTCTGAAACCATCGGAGTTGTACAATCAATCAATGCTGTGTCCAAATGCAAATTTGGTACTCCGTCCGACCCGGTCAAATTAGTCACATATTGACCGGGCGCGAAAACCGATGTTTGTGAGTGTAGTGAAATTAATTTTTTATTAACGATTGTGAAAAATTTGTCATTTTAAGAAATAAATCTAATATAGCGGGACAGACAAAAAAAAGGAAAGCGAGTATAAGATATGATGGAATGGGATTATATTCATACCTCTGAGAAATTGGATGACAAAATCTTGGAAACGGTGTCCTCAACGTCTGTTTGCTCCGGTGAGGTGGTGTTGCAACGATGATTCGAGCTTCTTTCATGGTTGTTAATGCCACTTTCCATAACCTGTGAAGTTGCAGGTTCTACAGGAAGAAGAAAGTCGGACACAATCAATTAAACATAAAGCAAAATTAACAGAAATAATGCAAGTTAACCTACATTACCTATATGTATGAAGACTTCTGCTACTTCAGGATGGGACTGCTGAAGCTGACGGCGCACATTTTCACCCACATCGTGTGCAGCACTAACGCTAGAGAAAGGGTCGACCTGTAACACCGAGTAAGCGTCCATTGATTCCAATTTTAGAACATGGAGGGGAGGATTAACAAATTATGAAATCAATATTTCTATATAATAAACAGAGGTGATCCAATGAACCTCAACATCGACATCTAGATACAGATTTGACCCTGCTCGCCTTCCTCTGAGGTGATTATAACCCTAATATTTGCAAGAAAGATGTAATAATAAGAAGCAAGAAAGTTATACAAATGGACACTTGAACAACATAGTTGGTAAGTACAGAGAAAAATGGGTGGAAATAGTAAAATCAGATAACATATCCAAGAATCATCATTTTATGTTCTTCAGAGTGAACTTGTTAGAAGAAATTGTGGACTCTGGAGACATGGGAGTTAGAAGAAATCCGACATCGTATCCACGGTGACAAAGCATATTAAAAGTCACAACAGTCAAACTCCAAGAAACTACATAGCCAAGGAGTATACAAAATTGAAAGTAGCCAAAAGCCAGTGAATCACCAATGATTGAAAAGGAAACAAGAGTTTTCAGGAAACAAAAAGTGAGCTTCAATAAGGAAACAAAAGGGAAGTACTGAGAATTTGAAATGTACCTACCTTGACCCCCTCCACCCCAAGTATTGTTTGTTTATAAGGCTCAAGTTGTTGTGATGGAATGGCAGCATCCACCAATTCCATGATGCTGAATTGTTCACATGGAACAAAACCATGTCAAAATTCTATTGTTTATTTTCACAAAAGTAAAGCTGACGAATCAAACCAAACTAAAAGATCGAGATTTCTCAAGAGAAAGTCTTCATATATTCATTGGAGGATGAAAGCTTATCTAGGTTATTTTTTGGTTCACTCATGAGGACAGTTAATGTTGCAGTCGCATGTAATAAGAAAGCAAATACATAGTGAAACTTGATGTGCTACCTCTGGTAACCACTTTCAAGCCCTGCTTTAAAAATCATAGCCGAAACAAGAACTCCAGCTAGAGGATCAAGGAACCTCACACCAAGAATAGTTCCACCTAATATTGAAAGTCAGAATAAATATCTCTAAGAATTGCAAAGGTCACATAAGATGGTTGTGCTAGCAACAGAAAGTATATATTAAATACATTCAAGCAAAGAATTCAGCAAAAATGCAAAACGTCGGGCCTATAGCCTATTTATAGGTAAAATGTAACAGAAAATAAATTCTTAAATTTTCATAAACATGTTTCCGAATATAATTCTTCGCATGCCTCAAGACATAGGATAAATATTTTAACTTGGCTACAAAACTGACAACTGACTTTTGATATTATTGTGCATTGAAGCCAAACACAATGCGTGATCTTTCTTCTCTCCACTCATAAACAACCATGAGTATTCAAAGTCTAATCGAGAAGTATGATTGCATAAAACTTGAATGAAACTTTGAAGGCCATAATTGAGCGAATTGATGCAAAACACTGTTGATTTTCAATGGCAAGTATTGCATATGAAAATAAATCCGAAGAGAAATATTTACCAACCCCAATGAGGGCAACTACTGATGAGATTGCATCTGCACGGTGATGCCACGCATTCGCTTTCATAAGTCCACTGCCAGTCTTTTCCCCTGCTTTCTTTGTTATCCAGTAGAGCCTAGTCAAAATATAAAAGCATAATAGTCAATACAGAAATGGATGAGTCAACCACCAAATAACCTCACATTTGAGAACGGCAAATAATTGAATCGATACACAAAGAAAATGACTATATACCCTTCTTTTACACCTATAGACACTATAGTCATATTCAGTGCCAGAATTGGGTGCTCCATGTCAATTCCATGGTGATGCCCACTGTGCTGATGACCATGGCTATGAGAAAAAGATTGATTAACTACCTCCGGAGAAGCTGACCATATACCCTACACATATAAAAATGTTTGGAATCGAGATAAATAACAATAGGAACTGCAGAATCCAGCTTTCAATACGGCATAAAATATATATAAAAACCATACCACCAAGACATCAAATGCGTGCCAAGCAATGCCTCCAGCAGTTAGCAAAAGTACACCAGAAATTCCAAGGGCTCCTAAGGTCTCAAATTTGCCATGCCCTGAAAGATGGCCCTTACAATTAATTGCCCATTTTGGTGAGCTGAATTCTCCAAAAAAAAGAAAGATAGATAAAGAAAGTCAAGAATATCACTAACACATTCAATATGTTGTCTAGCACTACATAAATAAAATCTCCACATCGAGCTGTCAAGAATTTGATACTCGAATTCATAACTGAAAATAATTGATGTCAAGAAATCATCTACATGTGATTGCATTTGCATTAAAGTAATTAGTAGGCACTCAAGCAACATCTAATTGCATTCTAATTTTCTAAGATACAAATGAAGCTGTAAACCATCAATTAAAACGTCGATTTTGAATAAAAAACAACATATTGAATGAACCGTGAGTGCGTAGATACAGATCAAAGGTGACCATATGGATGCTCTTTATCCTTGGGTGCCTTTCCAGCTTTAAATGAAAACAACGCCACCCCACTCAATACCTAAACCATATGAGACAACTACAATCAGCAAAAATAGCAAATCAAAAATGAAAAAAAAAAAAAGAGTAAAGAATTCATTTTTAGGGAAACTCAAACAGTACCACATCAGAAATGGAATGGGCAGCATCGGCAATGATCGCAGTGCTGCCGGAGACATATCCAGTAAAAGCTTTTCCGGCGGCCAATCCGATATCCGCCGCCAGGCCCAGCCGGAAAATCTTCTCGCCCTCTTTTCCCGTGTGAGAATCCCGGTGGTCGTGGTGGTGGTGCGAGTGGCCTCCGTGCCATCTCCGGTAAATCTTGAAATTGGGGCTCTCGGAATAGAAGGTTGAGTGATCATGCAATTTATAATTCGCGGCAACACAATAATTTCTGAAAATCTTGGAATTGCAATCTCTAGACGATGATGATGCAGTTCTTGATATGCAAGATTTGGCAGCAGGGCCAAGGCTTTTCAAGAATCTAAAACCCATTTCTACAAAGAATAGCAGAAATTGAAGCCGAGGCCCGAGCGTGATTAGATGAGAAACTAGAAAGCGTTGAATCGAAGCCAGTTTTTTATATTTTCTGTTATTTCTCTAAAAAGATATAAAATTCTGGTTATTTCCTGGGTCCCACATTCTTGTATTAATTTTGAATTTAAAATTATTGATTAGGGTTTGTTTATAGCCATGGTTTTAGTTTCAATTATGGAAACACACTGCTAAATTTTCACAAGAAAAATTCATGACATTTGTTGAGGAATTGTGTAATATCTAGGTTTACAGTTGTTTGATATTTTTTTTTATATCATGATAGGATTTGTGAATTATATATTTATACTCTCTTGTCCCATTGAAATAGTCACATTTCTCATTTTTGTTTGTCTCATAAAATAGTCTTATTTTTCTAAAATCACAAACTTTTTCACACTCACCAATAAAATATTAATTCCACTGCACTCACAACTCTTAATCTCCGTGTCGAAAAGAAATGAGACTAGGAACGGAGGGAGTATTTTCTTTAATAACTTTTTGAATGAATTTAATTTCTTCATCAATATTATATATTAATATATTATAATATAAATTATTTTTATATTATGCATACAACTATATGTATAAATCTAATAAAAATATAATAAAATCTAAGAAACACAAACTACAAACATAAAATTTAATATAAAAAGTTATTCTACAAAAGAAATTTTATTTGTTTTATTTAAAAAATAGTAATAAATTAGTGGTATATAATATTTAAAATAAAAAGTGACAGATAATTTTATTAAATTTTTATTATTGTTTAATGTATATCTATATTATAATATAAGAAATAATAAATAAAATACTATAAAAATGAAATTAACGTTGATTATTTTTTTTTCTAGAGAAAGTGATAAACTCATAATTAAATGCAACTTTGTTTTAGTATATGAGTAGATATATAGATTATAACCTTTACAACAATTATAGATAAATAAATAAAACAATCAAGAAATAATATTGATATTATTGAATTTAGAGGGAAATTAGTTGTTTTTATTTAGATATAATAGATTACTTGGAAAAAACAGTGCAAGTTAAAACTAATGAAAAAAGAAGAAAGAATTTAGAATTCATACTACAACATCAAGATTGCAAAGCTTCATGCATTAATCCAAGGACCAACAAATTCCCACATCAAAAAAAAAGGAAAGTTGTTGCCAAAAATATTTCAGCAACAAAAATTACCTAATCCTACAACCCACCCTGCAATTGCATCACCACCACCAAGAATCTATCACTACAGAGGGATATGTTAGAATACAACGACCACCGCTATCTCCTCCGGTCTTGCCACCGTTTATTCGTGCCGTCGTGATAGCCAGAAGGCTGAACCAAGTTTTGCTGGTCTGCCTTCCCATGCCTGTATCCATTCCTCAAGTCCACACTCCCCTCATTATGGTATTGGCTCGGTGTATACTCCCGCCGTCTGGAGGGGCTGTTGTCGGGGCTCCACGACTCGTATTCCGGCCTCTCTGCAACGCTGCTTCTACCGCCCCAGCCGCCTCCTCCGGCATAGGCATGGTGGTAGTTCCCACTTTGATTATTTTGATACGGGTGGTTATTCGACTCGAAGCCCTGTCTTGCTCTCGATGAATTAGGCTCCTGCAGATAGAGGGATGGTTGGGGTTTAGGGTGGTACGGCGGTGTGGCCGACCGAGACGGTGGCAGCGTAGTGGCTGGAGCACCTAGTAATGGAGCCCGGTTCAAGTTAGCAACAGTGTTTGAATTTAGCATTGTTTCTGAGTTTAAATGTGTGTTTGAGTAATTAGGCCTACTTTGGTGGTACATTTGTGGATTCGTGTGTGGCTGCTGCCACTGCTGAGGCAGCTGAATGGGAGCTTGCACCACCTTATGTGCATAGTGTTGGACTGCTGCCGGAGTCTGGACGGACATAATCGCGGTGGCCGGAATCTGTGACTGAAGTAAAGTGCTCCCTGAAACCATACCTTGCTGCCGGATGGGAACAGAAGCTTTTGCAGCCTGGTAGGCGTTGTTGTTGTTGTCGCCGCCGCCATGCTGCCGGGAAAATGGGTTTCTCGAGAAGTCGAGCCTACCTCCATTCTGCATCAAGAATTCAATTTTCCAGAAAGAAGAAGATATCAACAACATTATTTAGCAGAAGCTCCAAGAGAGAGATGAAAGAGAAATATTTAGGCTACGAACTCCACCCTGACGTAAAATCATCTTTCTCATTGTCTCAAGATTTTAAATAACAATTTTTCATTGAATTTATAGATATTTATTTATTTATTCTATTTTGGGGATAGACCGGTTTAGTTTTTCACTCGTTTTCAATGGAATAAATAGGTTGTAATAGTTTATATGCTTGAATTCGAGGCATTGGATGATTTTCCTCTCATACCTATTATTGCATTCAGCGACCAAAAAAGAAAAGAAAAACCATGCAAATGGCACAGAAATGCAAACTGAAGATTGAAAAAAAAAAGTTTCAGAAAAGAAGACATGAAAAATCTCCCCAAGTTGAGTACACAATTTACGCACCGGAACGGGGTCGGTAGAAGGTGTTGGGGACGGTAGGGAAACCTCAACCTCATTGTTGGCGTTTCCTGATAACGAACTCACTCCGTTGGTTTTGATTCTGTCGAGCAGTTTGACAGTTTCCTGGCTAGAAAGATTACCAGCTTGGCCGGAAGTCAAAGCAAAAACCAAATCCGGGTTTTTCAAGAGCGCAGCTAGCAGCTCGAAATCTGGTTCAGGTATACTCTCAGAACCACCAGATGCTGCATTAATCTCATTGCTATGGTTTGGGTTACTAGATGAGGCTTCCAGGGGCTCAACATCGGGCAGCTGCTCCGTTGGGATTTCCGGGGTTAATGAATCGTCGCAGTCCATTTCACGGTCCCAAGGTTCTCTGGGATCACACGGGATTTCTTGTATTGTCCTGTAAACTACTTCTCTCTCACGTCGAATTCTGCTTTTCTGAACTTCAACTTCTTTGCTGTGAGCACCATCACCAACACTCCATGCCTCCTCCATTTTCATTTCTGCACGAAACAAACAGACATTCTGGCATAAATAACAAACACCTACAAATTAGAACCAGACAACTCAAACATTCGACAAAACAAAGTAGAGATTCAATAAAGGATTAACAAAGAGATTGAGTATATGGTAATTTGCGGCATCCAAATAAATTCTACGATACTGCTGTTTACACTCAAGCAAGCTACTTAATGCAGCTTTCCAATTTTGGAACACGCACTTTTATAGTAACATAAATTGTAAGCTTCAACCTTTTGCAGAATTTCACCCCAGTTTGGGTACATAACTTGGCATTATGTAATAAATTGGCATACAATATATCAATTGCACATTTATCGTAAATGAGTTAACAACCTGCATTTTTGCAAGAAATTAACACCTATCATCAGCTTTTAAGCATCTTTATCTTTTCAGTTATTTTTTGAGTGACCACAAGTTTAATAGTTCCCCTTGCTATTGCTGGAAAAAATCAATAGGTGTCTGTCCTCTACTTTAGCGGGAAATAAAATTGATGTAATTGCGAACGGGACTTTTTCCCTGAACATGGGCTTGTATTTTTTTAAGAAAAAAATAAATACTAAGTAGTTACATTGAAGTAATTAAAAAGGGAAACAGCTACATTGCATAATTCAAGGAAAACAATAGGGGTGCAGGCTTAAACGCTTTTACCCTCCCTCAGCCTCTGGGAGAATGAAGACAACCGGCCGTTGTAGGATTTGCTCCGGAGAGTAGAATAATCAGATTAAGATAGAAAAGCATGTCATTTAAGCCCTCAATATTAACAGAGAGGAATCGTCCTGATAAAACATTAATCAGAGCATAATAGCAGATATCAGGTGCCGGCAAGAAGAAAACATGAAATTATATAACCCCCCACCCCAGCACTGCCGTTCGTGTATCCTATTGAAGGTTTCATGAAGACACCCTTTGCAGCTATATATGATATTTTCGAAACAATCCAAGAGGGGATTTAAAATTTCAAAAAAAAGAAAGAAATAAAAAAGAAAAAGTGGTAGTTTTCATGGAACTATTAGGTATTAAGATGACCACCCAAGGGGAGGATATGGTTACAATAAAATGCACCCATTATCCCAAAAAAAAGGTCACACGTTTCAGTCAGTGTTACAAAATCTAATCATAATATTCAATATCCTTAATAGTTGATCAGCATTGATAGTCTAGGGAGAAAAAAAAATGCTGTCCTGTCCCATAGAATTAGTATTAGGATAAATTTATAAATATTACTGGATCTCAGCTACCTGTCAATAAATAGCAAATTAACTTCAACAGTAAAATCTCCAGTTTACAAGGAGAAAGGAGAAATTGTGGCAATCAACTTAATTCTGCAAAGGAAATGTAAGAAGTGTAGCAAGTAGAGAAAAAGACAGTCCTTCCAATTAGTTAAGAAAGAAAGTGTAAGCATATTCCAACTTCATTCTTTTCTGAAAAAGTGCCTAATCATGAAAAGTGCACTTAAATATTTATTTTTATTTATTTATTTATCAAGGGTGGACAAACTACTTTATACTCTGATAAATTGTAAATTGCAACAACAAAAAATAACATCAAAAGACCAATTTGAACAAGAGCAAATGAAAATGTACCTGGGGGAATCTGCCATGGGATCGGGATTCTCTTGGGCTTTTTACTAGGAGGCTCCTCTAAGTTCAAAGAAGAAGTTTCATGCGGATTGGAAAGTGTGGATAAAGAATCATCAACTCCCCTCTGTTCCTCAAGTTCAGCTTGAACATTAGATTTAGACACAGATGTTGCTAAACTGGCATGCGAATTGTTAACTATGGTCAACTTGTTCTCATTTTCAGGCTTCAATTTTTCACTCTCGGGCTTTATTTTCTCATCAGGATGTGTAATTGCTTTCCCATGCTTATTCTGCATAAATTGAGCGCGCATCTTTGCTTTCTGTATATCATCAGCAGAGAGTGGGCGGCTCTGAGCAGCAGATGTAGATCTTGCAACCTGGGGACTCCTTACAGCCAATCTTTGACCCGGATGCTCCACCAACTGGACTTTCCGGCGCTCGCGTGTTTCTATAATTGTTAAGGCTCGAACCAATATAATTGGGAGAGGACAGAAAATAGGGTATGGAAATTGCATTTTTGGCTCGTTTGACTTCTCATTTTCATATTTACAAAAGGGCAACCCAGATCATAGAAACTATATACATTATATAATTAAAATAAAGGACTTCCAACAAGCAACTATAAACCTTCTCGGAAATCCTAACAATAATTAAGCAACAACCATTCTTTCATTTAGCATAAGAAGGAGCTGAATCACTAGATAACTAAAAGTTAGACAAGAAAATATAAAAGAAAAAATGTGGATCCAGGCATCACTTAGGATATCTATATAAGGACACAATCTCAATATCAATTTCAAGGTTTCTCAACCAGCAGTCATACTTAGTTGCATATAAAAACCCCATCAACCAATCCTGATTAGATATAAACACAGAGAAGGATACGAGGCGGAAAAACACCTCTTCTTTTAACAGAGTCATCCCCTGATGCTGTAAGCATTTTTAGAGGTTGAGTAGTGTCCAACTTCCTATAAAGAAAATTTGGCTTAAAATGCAACATAAAAAAATCCACATTTAAACTTTATCGGAGCAAAGTGATAGAAGCTGGGTACCTAGGGGAATCAGGATTGTCACACATTAACCTTAAAGAATCTTCCTGAAGTTTAACTATTAAAGTTAGAATTTATAGGGATAATTTTTGCAATATATATTTGAAAGTCAATAAAGACTTACAGGATTTTCCTTTTTCAAGTCCCATGAATCATTGCCCATAACTTCACTAATGCTGCATATTAAAAGACACAGACAGTCAATTAAAGTAGAAAGAGTCTTCTCTAAATAGGATAAATGAAGGGGCTTGCCTCTGCTTCAACAACATCTCATCCTGTAAATCACTGGCTGATTTTAATGCATTGCTTTTCTTTGAAGATAGATTCCTTCCGAGCATCTTGCTCCATTTTGATAATAGAGGTCTTGCTCTGTGTGAGATGTCTGATTTCAAATCAGGAAATGAGCCAACTAGCAATGGACTTCAGGCAACATAGTTCATAATAGCAAGCACCGTTAAAAAGCTCAATAATTTGAAGTTATATCTTGTTTCATGTAAAATATTTTATTTTTCAATCATAAAATTGTGAGCAACATGAAAACACATCAGATAATTGATTATAGTTTGCAGAAGACAGCATATCATAAGAGTAACTTTCATCCAACTACATTTCTCAATCTCTCGAAACAAATTGTCAGTAAACTAAGAAACATGTGTTAACTACAAGATTCCGACAGAAAATGTAAAATTCATTAAAGCACGAAAGGAAGCAGTCCAGGAGTTTCTAAAAGCATAATAACACACCTGATGCTCTGTAAAACCGCAGCCCATTAACACTTTGCAATATAGCAGACATATGTCCAGGCAGAGCCTTGCTTAGAGGCAAATAATCGAGCAACTGAAAATGTATAATTAGCCTTTAAACTATTAGAACACAATGGTAAAACAAGTAATTAACGAAAAAATCCCATGCGGAAGTACCTTAAGTAGAACAAGCAAATAACTTGTCTGTTCTTCTGCAGCTGCTTCACTTAACCATGTTGCCAATATCATCAGTCCACCTTCACTTAAAAACCTGTAAATACACAAGAATTAAGATAGAGAAGGGGAAGAGAAATTCATTATGTCAATCATCAAATCCATGAATAGAATAGAAGGGTACCAATTCAGAACCGACGGGTTCTTTATCCGCAAAACCCATCGCATCAATTTAATCTGTCCAGTGAATGATTCTTCTTTCCTCATTAAGCCAAATATATTTTTAACAAAATGCATGTCTGAGTCAGCCAGGCCAGATAGATCCTCATGCCTCTTTGAACAAGAAGGCCCTTCATCAATACTTTGCGGAGCCACTGTGTCTAAAGGGATTAGAGCCATTGTGTCTAAAGGGATAGGAGCCATTGTGTCCAAAGGGATAGGAGCCATTGTGTCCAAAGGGATTGGATCCACGTTGTTTAAAGTGATCGGGGCCACTGTGTCTAACGGGATTGGAGCCACTGTGTCTAATGGGATTGGAGCCACTGAGTCTAAAGGGATGGGTTCAATAGGCATATCTGAATTTGAAATGGAGGCAATCCCACCGTGCATCAAATGGCAGGCAGTTGTATTAGCTTTCTCTCTAGACAACCTGACAAACTTCCTCACTCTAGTTCTCTGCCCAGTAAAAAAGTCCCGAACCTAAAATAATTAATAGTTGAACATCAATCAGTAACTCCTAGTGTCATCGGATGCAATTTTTCAACCAAGAATATTCATGTACAGACAAATATATAGGTAGCAATATTTCTTTAAATGGATATCTAAATACATAGTCCAGCAACAACAAAAAATACTGCCATCTCAGATTCAGTAAACCAGACTATATAAACAGTCAAAATTTCAGGCAGACGCCAAAGATCATTTTGTAAAAAAAAAAAATGAAAAACAATAAAGACTAAAACCTGAGTAACTGTAACTCCAAATTGAGCACTGATCTCCCGAGTCTCCCGCTTGCTAATTGCATCTTTCATGGAGAACACTAGAAGCATGTACTTCACGGCCTTGGGATTCAGCAAATCTCTAGGTTTCTTTCCTGCAAAACAAAAGACAAATAAACATAACATAGGGAAAGTCCTACAGTGTAAAAGCACATTGAGAGAAATATTAACATGTAAAACATTGATTGCAACTTGGAACCCTACCCCCTTCTCCTCCATAAATTATTAAATAAACAAGCCATAATAATAGTCATTGGCAAATTAAACCCGATGATTATCGAGATTCTACCCAATAACTCAACCTCATTTCCGGCATTTCGGGAATAATCACACCGGAGACTAATCTCAATCACATGAAGCGCGCATGGCGAAGAAATAAACAGAGAATGAAACGAAGAACACACTCACCAATCTTAATGGACAAAGCACCAGCAGCCTGCATTGAATTTTCTATCAGTCAGGACAAGCAATCAACCAAATAAACAAAATTGGGCGAAATTCAACAGAAATAAGACCATCTCTTGAGAAAGGGGATTGACGCCAGTTAGTTTGCATTGCGTGGCAACAATCTGTTGCAGCTTCTCGATCTGGTTCTGGAAAAGATCCTTCTGCTCATCCAGCATCTGCTCATACGACGTCGTCGCCGGCGACGCCGCGACTTCCATCAGTCGAGTATCTTTCGACAGCTCCATCGCTCAGTCCCAATTCACCGATCCAGAAAAGACGCCCATTTGGAAAGAAGTGTACAAAATCGAAATTCGAAGTGTTCGATTTCCGATTGGCTATGGATACGTGAATTGAATTAGAGTCGGAAAATAAAAATAATTAGGGTTGGGATTTCGATTTTGGGCGATAATTATTTTATTACACTGCTTGGGGGTTGGGAGGAGAGTGCCGAACACGCGCGCTTTCTTCGTTTGGTTTCCTTGGTGCTTTAAACTTAATAAAATATTTTTTAATTCTATATAATTATATGGAGTTATGATTAATTTATTATATTTAATATGAATGAATTTTAGTTATTAAATTGGAATTAAAGCATCAAGATTTAAAAATTAAGCATAATTTTTATTGTATTTAATTGATTTATAATTCATACTTAATTGGTTAAGTATGATTTATAAAAGCAATTAATTATCAAATCTTGAAAAAAAGTATTTATCTCACCAATTGTTTTTTAGATTAATAGTGTAAAATTATTCTTATTTAACATAAACTAATTTTTAATGTGGAATCCACTCCCTACATGTGTGTATATATATTCCCAATCCAATGTTCTACCAATATAATATGAAAATTAAAACATATTTTAAATTTATAATTATAATAAATAAAATGTTATACAGTTGAAATTCATACTTTATATAACATGAAATCACGACAATTAATATTAAATAAATTATTATACTTTGTTTGTGAAATTAATTACTATATTATTTGATATTATTTGCATTTTCTCTCATCGTCGGCTATTTTCTCTGTTGTTTTTGTGGTTTGTAATTGTACAAAATCGAATCTCAGCACTTTGTAACGTACGAAATTATATAAGTCGAGAAAGATTTCCAACAACATGTGAAAGACAGCGGAATAACTCTTTTTGATGGAATCTTATGAACAGAGCCATAACTTATGATTATGAGAGGAAACTCCCTTTCATCTACTCTTTTGGAATTACAACACAACCCATTCAGCTCATGATCACATCTAACTAGGTTAGGATATACTTCCTCTGTTCTGCTATAATTGTCGTTTTTCATTTTGGCACATTAACTTCGGAGCTAGTGTTTAGTAGCTAATTGTGGTTAATAATAAAATTGACTTAAATAAGTTAATAACGATTGCCAATTTCATTAGTAACTACATTTAGCTACAAAACACTAACTCCGAAATTAATGTGCCAAAATGAAAAGCGCCAATTATAACGGAACGGAGGTAGTATATCAATCATCAACCAATCTAGGAAACTATAAAGTTTTGCAAGAAATTTAATCTCTTATTTTTTTGAAGGCTGTTGGTGCTGCTCAATCATGGTGATAAGTTGAGTAACAAAAAAATAAAGGAACTAGTGGATGATGATTTGTTAAGCATGCCCCAATTACAAGATATTACCTCTTTCCCGATAAAATGATACTCCCTCCGTTCCGATTATATAGTCCAGGTTACTATTTTAGGGTGTTTCAATTATATAGTCAAGTTTCTATATTTAGTATTGTTTTTATATGATCATTTACCATTACATCCCTGAATAATCTTAAAATATGAGAATATTAAATGTAATATTATGAAAATGAGAGGTTAATTAATGCTTTAAATAAGGGTAATGTTAGAAGTTTGTTTAAATATTAAATAATTTTTGACAAACGTGCAAGATCAAAGTGGACTATATAATTGGAACGGAGGGAATACTTTTTTTTCCGGCACGTGAATTAAGGATTGTAAATGTAAATATAATTAATATTTTATTATTGTGTGTGAAAAAATTATATCAGTTTGATTGGACGCTGAATTAAGTAAGTGGGTCAATTCAGACTCTTAATTCGAAGATATAATATGTGGCACAATATATTTTTTATTCCGCCAATCTCTAAATGTATTTTTAACTAACAAAAGTAAATACTACGACAACAATTCATAACAAAAAAAATGGGATAAATTTTAAAGTTAGACTAATATATTTGAATAAAATTCATAATTTTCCATTAGAATACAAATTTTGAGTGTTGTGGCTGTTTCATAGGATCAACTACATGACCAAATCCAAACATCAATATACAATATGGTGATTGAATAGTGGACATACATTAATCCACTAAAACTGGGATTTCTTTTCTCTAAAACTAACCTCTCAACAAAAAAGAAAAAGAAATTTTACTAGTTAAAGAATTCACAGCAAAATGGGATTTAAAATCTTGCTACAAATTGTTTCTACCAAAATCTTCACAGGACTGTGAAACAACATTGGACTCTCCTGCGTCCATCAGAAGCTTGGTACCACCTGCAATGAGGACCTAACAATTAGAACCAACTCGAGAAGCAATCGGTTAAACGAGTAAACGACACGGGGCTGAAGTGTTTATCAGAGTTTCAGGGATGGATGAAACAGGAAGAATGAACAAAGAAAACATCTTCATCAAGAGATTTTGGTGACCAACTGCAGGTTGAATGAAGCTGCCTTATTGGCTGATGTGGGTTAACAAGTCTTTTCTTCGACAGCGAAAACAATTATTATCAGAGTGGAAACCAGTGCAGGTATATCAGTAATGAAGGAATCTGTAACATACCTGTCAGCTGAAGGGTGAATTACCGAGTATCGATAACCAGAATTCAATTAGAATGACGAGCACTTCAGAATCAGCTCCACAAAAATACTCATACACACACTTCAGGCATCAACACTTCGTTACTGAATATGAAGGACTACCGAAGTATTCTCAGCAACAAGTGAACCTGATTCAGCAACTAATTGTAATAAGACTCGATGAATATAAAAACAAGTTGTATATGATTTACCAGTGCAGCTAATGGTGAATGGAAAACCTACCTGAGGATGCAACCCAATTTCCTTGATTAAAAACATGCCAGAGCTGGAAAAAATATCAGGGCCTGACTTTGTTGTTACGAGCAAATGGTTAGTTACAAGAACCCGGCCCATAAGTCTTACAAGGACCAAACCTTAGGTTAATTCTTCAAAGACACACTTCATTATGCACCGGTCATCATCAGAGTCATCAACCCAGCTTGAAGAATATTGAGGTTTTTATCATCATCCAGAAGCGTGCATTAATGAATTAGGAAGGCATTGTGAACTCAAATATAACTACACTGATTTACGAGGGTGACATTCTAATTGAACTCATAATGCCCTGGAAATTATTTGGTAAGGAAGGACCCATAACTGGAATGATATGTTACAGGCAGTTCAACGACCGATGACATCCATTGTGATTCTCACAAGCTGCAATAAACCCTCAACATCTTGGAAGTTGTAATCAAGCGCCTTTTTCAGCGAATCGATACCCTCTCTATGGGAGGTTTCACCAAGTTTTGAAGTAGCAGCTGCAAAAGCCATTCTTGATCTTCTTGAGGCTTCCATCGCGGAGATAGCATCCTGTGCCTGCGGGAAGAGAGTAAAAGACTAACACAGGAAACGGCACGGATTGATTATCGTTGAAGATCTTAACAATGTCAAGGCAACTTCTATATCATGTCGGCGGATAAACAACTTTGAAGATTGAAGTTTATCCAGATTCTAATTCATAATGAATATCTACCTTCTTTGAGAAGTTGAGTATCTAGTCATAAACTTACAAAGTTCAGAACACGCGTAAGACCAGGACGGTTCCGCGAAGTGACAATTTGGCTTCCAGAAACTTGAGGAGAGCCTACAACTTTGGCAGAGGTTGTCTTGTCTGCTGTAGTTTGATGGGCCAAGTTGTCAACATCAGAGGCAGAGGAGGAAGGAGATTCACCTGAAAAGTGATAAATTGGTTAGTAAAGCAGTCAAATAGATACACTTCATAACAAATCAACTAGTAATAATTACACGCCATATCAATCCATAGCACAGCTTAATTCATTACTCGTACAGCTTAGCTGCTCTCTTTGGATAGGAGGGGACGTAGCACAAGTAAATTTCTGATCTATCTGGATTTTTTTATGATGGTGCAACAATTCATGGCCCAGTCCAGCCATTAGCATGACAAAGTTATTATCCCCATCATAACAACTGGTGAACCAACAACAGCGGTGATTCTGTTCTATCAAATTATAAAGAATGCTGCATTTAAAATTTACCAGGGCCAACAATTTGTAGCGCAGTTTGCAACTCATTTCGGTCCCTGCTTGCACTGCTATGTGATGAATAAGCCACTCGCATGTACGCTACCTCCACACATTTGTAGGCCAAAGCAGCAGCAGCCATGTCTTTTGACTTTTCATATTCATGGGCACAAAACCTACAAAAAAGTTACTTTTCAACAAAGAGAAATGATATCCAAGTTGATCCATGCATACTCAAGTATGAACCACCAGGTCCACAACTCAATGGCGGAGAAATACATACGCCACAACACAAGATAAAATAACATTCAATTCTTCTTTGCCCGGAAATATTAAAACTGGTTGTAACCACCACTCGCTAAAGATTTGGCAAGAAAGTAAACGGACAGGCAAGGAGAACTCAAGATTATGATACTTACTCGCATAGTTTCGCAGTGCTACTATATATATGAATTGAGTGTGTCAATTCATTGTGCTTTGTGGCTTCGCTACTTCCAGATTCCAGCAATGAGGCTCCGTGGAGAAACTTCAGGGAGGCCTCAAAGTAAAGCCCAATACTCCCGTTGGATTCAGAGTTCTACAAAGCAGAATTCAGCTATGAGAACTAAAGGAAATATGAAAAATCTCGAACACCAAAAGATTTGTATCAACCTTAAGACGATCAGCCATGTGTTTGAGGTCCTTTGCCTCTTTTATAATGTTACAAGCAACATTACTGGTAGAATCCCTTCGAGCAGGACTTGGAGCATCAACATCCCGACCTTTATAAGAATTCGGGGTGGGATGCCTCATAGGTTGACCATTTGAGCTCTCAGATTTCTTTCTCTGATTAGATGTCTTTAGTGCATCACCATTATCAATTGCATCAACAGCCAAACATTTCAAATTATTTTCTTTCTGAAATCCAGACACAGGAGCAGTGTCGGTCTGTATTCTAGCTAATGGTGGAAGTGAGTGTGATTTCCCATTCCCATGGACTTCTGTCTGGTTGCTTTTCTTGGGTAATTTCTCATGCTCTTGTGGCAGATCATGCTTCTTATCCTGGATTCTGATAGCATCTCGTACATCATTGCCAAATTTCTTTTGGCTTGGTCCTCGACTACTCTCACTCAATGTTGCCCCAGCAGTATCTTTCTTGAAGATAAACTTCTCAACTTTATTAGGAGCGACAGATTTCTCATCAAACTTGTTTCTTCTACTCTTTGACTTCTCCTCATGCGAATGTGCGTGATCCGAAGCATCATTTCTCGAATCAGAAGTCTTTATTTTAATCTTGTCCAAGTCAGAACCAGAAGCACGAGCCTTGTCTTTAGAATGTGAAGATGAGCTTTTTCCAGATTTCCTTGAGTGAACTCCACATTGAGATTGGTCATTATTTGTTTTCATTTCAACTTTGGATTGCTCAAAAGAATGTTTTTTACTGGCATGTGGATTATTTTGACCTAACTGGTCGCTGTAGACATCATTAGTGTGATCATTGATGGCAAGAACTGGATCTATCTTATCCAATCCTGCTCGATCGCTCCCCCCATCATCACCAACCGAAGGCCTTCCTGGATTAGAAGCAATTAAATCGCAAAAACCGTTATGTCCATCAAGGTTCTTCCGAGCCGATGTGACCTTATCAGCATTAGGAAATCTCAGAGGGGATGAAGAAACTGATTCAACTGGGGAACCTTTAACTTCCTGGCCATTGGTTTTGTTTTTATGTGACCCAGATACCTTGGAAGAGCTTGAGTTGGCAGCAGCTGATGGGTGTACAGAACCCATTTCACTTTTCAAATAATCTGCAGCCTGAGTATTGTTCAGAAACAGGCCATCATTTGGGTCCTTTAAGCTTCTGCTTTTCCTGTCACCTAAACTGGCTTTGCTTCCACTCATAGTTTTTCCTTCAGACTTGGAAAGTCTAGCTTTCTTTCCTTTCCGGTGCTCACTTTCACTTAATTGTTCAATAAAATCGCCAGACTGCAAGCAATTTTGTCCTGAATTACAAAAGGACTCAGAAAGAATCTGAGAACCATGATGTTCTTTTGCCCTTTTCTTTCTAGAATCTTTATCATCACATTTTCCCATAAATAGCAAACAATCGCCTGAAGGTGATGGAACACGCACTTCTGCGTTCATACTACAATCCTTATGGTTAATATACTTGTCTCGATCGTTACCAGATGTATTATTTGAGAAACTGGAAGAGGGGCGGCCTGCTTTTGAGGAAGCCCCACCATTGTCAGAAGTCCAATTTTCATCATCAATATGTAATTCCTCACTCTTAATTCTTTTAGAAGCTCCAGAGCCCTCCATATCAGACTCCCGCTGGCGCTTTATCTTTACATTCGTACCTATGCATGTTCATATGAAGACAACATTTAGGAAGTTCGAGAAAAGAAGCCCAAGGTCAACGTAGACATGACTCAAATGTGCACTTCAGCACAAGTACATAATGATATACCTTTATCAGAAGAGCTGATACGCGATATATTTTCTGCTTTAGCATCATTGCGATTCTCAAATGCCATACTACCTTGCTGCAGAAGCTGTCCAGATGCATCTACATAAGGTGAGTTATTTATGCTGTTTGATTTACTTACTTTTCCCTTCTTTCTTGATCTCGATGAGTGGGTGGAACCATCTATATTCAATGAATTTGCAGCCATTGTAGATCCATGTATCTTCTTTCCATTGATTGCTGAAGTTGGGACTGCAACATTCTGCTGTTCTTTATCCACATGCCTAGAATCAGCAGAGGTCATCCCCACTGAAGCCATGGAGTTATATGGATGAATATCATGACCCTCAGTAGGAGGGACATTAACTGAAGCAACAGGATGGTAAAGGGCCCTCAAAGCATTAGTTGTCTCCTCCTCTGGGATGCTACAACGGTTCATTGCAGGCCTGTAGGAATTGAAAAAGTGAGTGATCTACATTGAAGAACAACTATGCATGCACAACAAAGCAGAGCTTGCCAACATAACGGCAATTGACCATCAAAAAATAATTGTAGATCAACCAAAACACTGATAATACGACAGAACCTTTCCACAACAGCAACCACATAAAATCTAAAAGAATGCATATTAAATGATAGAACTTACAGCCAGGTGAGCATCCTACACAGCCATTTATGAGGAAGACTTTCAGGATTAGTACCAAGTGGAAGCAATCTCCATTTTCTACATTTATCGCATAAAACCCAATCTTCTTGGACCAGAGGCATGATTCCGGTGGGAGCTTCAGAACTCAGACCATTTTCCAGGGGAGGAATCAAACGAGGAGCAGGTTTAGCATGTTTCTCTAGTGCTTTCTCAGAACTTCTGTTTGCATGTTTTTCTCTGGGCATCTTATGATCTTGGCTTAAGTTCACTTTTCCAACACGATGAGGATCTTTAAATCTTCCTGAGCCTGTCTTTTCTCCAGAAACCGATTCATTATCATCTTCAAATTCTACATCCCCAAAAAATTCCTGATACCGGTCCCCTGGTTTCTCATGCTCCTTCTTGAAATCAAGTGTATTATTTTTAGATATGAACCTATTAGTATGAGAACTCTTCCAACTTTTAGGAGCCAGAGAAGACTCAACCATCAACTCGCCATTTGCTAAATGTGCACCATCCGAGCCTTTATTTTGAGCTTCCTTTTGTTTCCTCTTGCCCCCAGTAGATGATTTTTCAACAGATGACTCCATAACTTCCATATTAACTGATCCTCCTTTCTGAACAACTAACTGTTTCAAGATATCTGTTGGTTCAGCAGCACTAAGAGATTTTACTCCTTTAGAGGCATTAGACTCTGTCTGGTCCAAAGCATGAGGCTTTTCTGCCTGCCATATGTCCTCCTGAGGAAAAGCCGTGACACTACTGACAAGATTTCCTTCTTTAGATTCAAAAGCCTTGCCTGATGAACCATACCTCCCACCCAACTTCTCAACTCTTCGCATATCTTGAGCAGGTGTACTCTCCAAATGTTCCTTCTCAATGGATGGAGAGAAGTTATCTCTCTTCATCCCATCTTTCATAGAAATTGTTGTAGGGGATGTGTCTATTGAGGGATCAACAGCAACATGCTGAGAACTTGATAAAAGCGGGAGTCTCAGAGCACTAGAGACGAGCTCCTCATACCCATGCATATCAATATTTGTTTCTTTTTCCTTCTTCAAGGGAGAAACATTATTTTCCACGTACGCATTATTTTTCTGATATGCTAACTCCGTGAAGATATCATCATCCTTTTCAGACGACATCAACTTTTTCTGCACGGTAACTTTCTGGCTGCTCCTATTTGGGAGGGATCCATTCACTAACAACCCAGAGTTTTTGCTTGTTTTGTCGGCTTGTTTTGCTTCACCCTTTCCCCTCAATTTCTTTTTTTCTGAAAGATGAATCAGATCCTCAGATAGAGGGGATAGAAGCAGGTCCCCAGAGGAGGATGTCATAATCTGCTCGAACACAGAAGGAATGAGAAGATTAAAAAGAAGACTCAAAGTTTTTGTAAATAAATATCAAATGATAAGAATTAACATTACCTGAAGAATACTGGTGGGTGATTCCTCTGGCACATCCAAGAGTTTATCATATGGCACTTCACTAGTTGTGGGGCTGTCGCCCATCGACGATGATGGCGAAACTTCTAGACCAAGTCCACTGTAGATTTCAGCATTCTTTTGTGCTGACAAGTTTTCAGAACCAACTTTTATTCGAACCTTAAGTGTTCTCTGATCATTAGCAGATTTTTTATCTATTCCACTTTTTAAGCTTGATTCTTCAGCATGTTTGGATTTTAAGTAGCCATTGCCTTTTAAGGAACTTCCCACTGATACAGGTTTTCCTGAACCGACATGGGGCCTTAATGATGGAGAAGCACTAGATGAAGCTACGGAGTTCTGCCTTTGATCCTAAGTTAGAAAAAAAATATATAGATAAATCAAATACTCAAGTAAACATGATTTCATGTTAGTCAACACATCCTAGTTCGGTTTTCCAGAGAAAGTGAAGAAAATAGATATAGATGTACAGACATCTGATACCTCTGTATGTGTCTTTCTCGGTGATCTCAATGAATCATAGTTATTAGCCTGGGCTGGACTTCTTGTATGAGACCAAGATGGACTCCTCTGATAAGTAGGTAAAAACGAACCATAGCCGCCAAATTTTGCCCCTATATCATATTTGATTAAACTTCACATTCTAAGACTGCGTTTACATAGTCCTACAGTGACAAAAGTTGTATTCTTTTCAACTCACCCAAATTCTCAGCTGAAAAACCACCTTCAAAATCTTTCTGGTGGTGACCCAAAAACCTGTGGACTTTCTCCTCCTTTAAAAGAACACAAAATACGGAATTTAATGTCAAATTCATTAGGAAAGGAGAACAAGAATCACAACCCATAAAGCAAGCTTCATAACACCAATAGCTGCACTAATTAAACAATCGTCATCAGTTTTTCTGCAGGAATGGATGGCTTCAATGTTCAAAGCATATTTTTAAACCACTTTCATTTCCGCTAACTAAACAGAACTCGGATATTAACTAATCCAAAAGAGGGTAGTATCTACCAGGCATAGTTGGGCAATGAGACAATTGTGACTAGTAAACTCACATCAAATAGAATTAATTAATGATCTCCAACTATTTGAAGAACAATAAAGCTATCTCCAGAATGTGGTAATTAACACACAGCTCATCGACCAACACATACACCAGTCAACAATAATTACCTCACCAATACCTTACAACCATAAACAAAATTAAAACAATCTAACAGCATTGTTCAAAAAATGAACATAAATTATAGACTGTGGAATTGACTTGCACAAAAAAATTAGACAGAATATCAGCTCGAGATTCTTAATTTCTTACAATGTAAGATAGAGCTATATCGGGGTCAATGGTGGAATCTTCACCCTCCTCGTGATAACCAGGAGCCTCTCCTTCTTCAAGCTCGTTTTCTTCCATCTCTAATCCCAAACCTAACCTCTTTCTTACATCTCTACTACTCACATCTATCATCACATAAATTCAAAATAAAAGGACTCCCAATTACTAACAGCAATGCTAAAGACTTCCTAAAAGAGTCCAACTTTTTTTCCTTCCACAGTTTACTTTTTTCCGCCAAAAAATTCGAATACCCAATTACAAAATTGAGAACCCAGAAAAAAACCCTACAATATCTCCCTTGATCAAAACTTGAACTTCGATTTCCTCACCTAACAACGCGAGTATATAAAAACAAAAAAGGAAAAACTTATTCTCGGCAATATATTCGCGCGCGCAACAATCTACACTCGAGAAAAAGAAAAAACGAATTTCGAAGATTAGTTGTGAATCTCAGCTCGCTTTGAATCACGTATCGTGGGAATTGGATCGTGATATTCGATCTCTGAAGCTCAAAACGATGAGCAGAAGAGAAAAAAGTAGAGAGAGAAAATATTTGGTTTCAGCAGCCGCGTTTTTTTACTATTCTTTTTACTATTCGAATAAAAAAATATTAAGCCATGATAAATTACAAATAAATAGTAATAATAATAATAAATATTATCATTCATTATCGAGTAGATATTTATAAGATCAGTATTATATAAATAAATATTATTCTATAATGATTATGTAGATCAATAAAGCTAACACATTTTTGTGGCCTCTATATTTAAATAAGTTATACATTTTTCTTGATAGAAAAAGGGTTTTTGCTTAATTTGCAAGAGACGCTTCAATCATAATTATATAAAAGGCGGTAGAAAATATATATAATGATCTTATAAATATTATAACGAATTTGCAGTTTTTTTACGCAAATTTTGATCAAATAAATAAAGTGGAATTATTGATAAAATTAAGATGATTATTTTATATAGATAAATTCACTGTGAAATATTACACGTATAACAACTTATGTGATATAATAAATATGACAAATTTATTGTTATTATAGTTTAAATTTGAAAGCATTATCTTGGAGTTTTAAATAAATGCAGTTTTAAATTTAACGATCTATCTGTGTAACCTTAGATTAAATACAACCACACAGGAAGTTTATTTTGTGGAGTCTAAATTTAATTAATCGCCACTGAAATTATATATATATATATATATATATATATATATATATATATATTAATTTATGGGGAAAAAAAAGTGGAATTTCTAGGGCATTTGAAGGGGCCCTACTTTTAGTTGAAGGTAGGCTAGCTAGAAATGTTTTGTAAGAGTTGTGTATGCATTTTCTAAAATACCCTAGACCCATATTATGCTGTTCATTTAGATATACAGATATTATTTAAATAAATAGTGCCAAATTCATATGGTTAATTGTGCCAAAAATGTAATGCTTAGTTTTTTTAAAGTGGATTTAAAAATTAAATTAATAGGTCCTGCTAGCTAGAGAGAGTATGAGTTACGAAAATAATGATTCCAAATGAGGAGATAGTTATAAGGGGCTCCAACACGAGTTACTTGATTTGCTATGTTGTTGGCTTCACGAAATATGTGAAAAGAGCTAATAATAATTGTCTTTTTAAAATCTAGTACATGTTATTCGTTGCATCCTTTTGAAAGAAAGTCGAAATTATTCATCTCTATAAATCACATGTCAATTGAAAATAATTAGTGAAGTCATGCATCATATCTTCTTAGATGCAGGCATGTGCATTCGGTCAGGTAAGGTCAAACCCGACTGACCACCATGAACCTGATTGACCCGAAAACCCAATCAGCACAACCCGAGACCAGACTGAGGAACAATTTCACCTGACTTGACCCTAAACTCGAAATTTAGGGTCGGATGTATCGGATGAAAAGCTAACCCGACTTTTTTTATTATTATTTTTCTACATAATTAAACGCACTCAACACACTTCTGTACATACAAAACAGTACACAACCATGTTAGTACATACAAAAATACAACAAACATATATTTTATAAGAGTAACTAGGGGAAAATATCACAAACTAATGATGTTTTCGAAAAAATACCTCAATATATTTTCATAAGTTAAAATACCTCAATTTTTACTTATATTTATGAATTAAACTCTCATATATTGATATTTTGGAAAAATACTCCAATATATTATTATTAATTAATAATACCACTATCTTAAATTTTATTTAATTTGAGCAGTGGAGCACCAAGCACGTTGAGGGTGGCGGTGGCCGGTGGGTTGCGGATGGTTGGTGGCAAGTTCTGCCCGTTGGCTGCAGGCGTGAGAGGAGTGTGGCAGGCAGCAGGCTGCGGCGTGAGAGTCGGCAATCAGATTTTGAAAATGTATTTGGGAATACGGGATAGGGATTTAGTTTTTAGGTTTTGACGTATATTATTGAATTATTATTTATATCACCCAACCCGAAAATACACCGGGTGATAAATTTTCACCCGAGGCCTGGCCTCAGACTTCCCCTGAAATCATCGGTTTGGGTTCATTTTTCGGGTGAGGGTCAAGTTTTTTGCACACCACTATTTAGAGACATAGTTAAACGCTATAGAAAACGAAAAAAAAAAAGTAAAAAAGGTCGAGGTTCGATTTGAAATTTGATCAAGCTTGAGTCTGAGCACAGATTGAGCTGCCTAACTATATAGGCCCCTCTATTATATACGCAAATAGGCGCTGCTCTGCCAAGCCAGCATCATGTGACACGCGCCACACACCTTAAGGAAAGCCTTCAGGGCTTCAATATCACTACTGCGTAACAACTAGAGCACATACATTCATTACTCTAGCAAGACCACGATTGCATTAATCGAGTCCTCACTTAATTCCTTGATTTCGTAAAACCAAGGCTGCCTGATTTCGTAAAATCAAGCCCAGGAGCCAAGCTCATCTGTACACGACACAAACCCAATCAAACTGAAACCTCCGAATCGCCTTAATGCCCCTGCTTAGGTCACAGGCTCGCGCAACTGAACCCGGCAATGTGGTGTGGCAGTGGTTGTCCTTATGAATGCTGAAGCAGTCTTTCTTTTTTCCGATGTGGTACGGCTAATGTGATAAAATTGTGCTGTGTGGTTATGTTTTGGGCCCAGCGCATGGAGCCTTATTGGCCCATTAACTCATCTTATGCACGCCACACTTCTTTTCTTTCTTTTTCTTTTTTTTTTTTCTTTTTCATTTATAAACAAATAAGCACGAGGTAGATTTTGCCGACATCTAGAGCAACATATTTCAATGCATACGAATTAAGTGTTGACTAATTTTCGACAAGATATGATAATTTAACATTAATTTATATAATAATTGTTGAGGTTCGAATTTTCAAGAAGTTGGAGTTCTTAGAACTTTATCAGAAATATGGCAGATAATTACGATGGAAACGAGAAATAGGCAACGAAAGTAATAATAAAGGGTTAACACGGGCTATTGAACGTAGAAATATGATGAATTATGTAGAAAAATTAGCAGAGTAACAACGATGTTTTTATGTCGGGAGAGAGGATGCAAAAAACGAGCTCATTGTCTCTATTTATAGACATGATAGGGGCAGGAGAGAGAGTCCTAACCCTAGGCGTCGAACGCTAACGGCTCACCACAATTTTTGGAGCGGTTCCGGACTTTTCGGGGACGGTTAGGGCTACAACAGTCGAGCGCTGCCGGGCAACTAGGGTTTCCTTCTTCGGAGGTCTTCGCCATCGACCCTTTCAGATGCTCGGTGTCGAGGAGTTGAGCTTGTCGGTGCTGAGGTCCTGACTTTGAATGATTTTGTCATTCCGTTGGTCTTTGCGGGCAAGCTTCCTGGATTGGGTCGCCCACGCGGGCCGATTTGTCTATTGGGCTTGGACCCTGTGGGCCTAGCCCCAACAATAATAATGAATTTCGATTGAAGTTTATCGGATTCATTTTCTTATTGAATCAACACGATAAGCACACAAAAATTTTGTATTGAATTCGGATTGGATAATTCATTAATTGAATCGGATATAAATATTCATAAATAAATTAATTAAAAAAATATTCAATTTTTTTTTCTACAATTATTTAATAGTAACTAAATTTGAATTTTGTCATTTATATTACATATTTTTCTCGGCAATGTATTTGTGCGCGCTACAAGCTACACTCGAGAAAAAGAAAAAACAAATTTTGAAGATTTGTTGTGAATCTGAGAGCTTGCTTTGAATCATGTATCATGGAAATTGGATCGTGATATTCCATCTCTGAAGCTCAAAACGGTGAGCAAGAGAGAAAAAAGTAGAGAGGGAAAATATTTAATTTTAACAGCCGTGTTTATTTCGTACCGTTTTATTTATTATTTGAAGAAAAAAAAATTAAGCTGTTATAAATTAAACCATGGTAAATCACAAACATATAATAATAATAAAGATTATCATTCATTAACGTGTAGATATTTATAAGATCAGTATTATATTAGTAATAAATATTATTCTACCGACCATGTGATTTCGGAGGTTATTTGCGAAGAACATAAATAGTGTCTCTTTCTTAACATTATAATAAAAATGCTCATGAAATTTAATATGAATGTAAAAGACATCTTAAAATCATTTTTATTATTTAAGATTTGTATATAAAGTTTTGAATCACAAAAAAACTCGTATTTTTTATTTTGAATTGTGAGAGTTTTGAGTACATTTTATGGTGAAAATATCTTAAATAAAATAACAACTTTAAATAATATCATTAAAAAAAAAAACCACAACTATAATTTAAAGATAATTCTATTATTATTTTTTTCAGAAAATATTTTCACAATTTATTTCCTAAAAAAAATGTTTATGCCTTAAATGAAATAAATAATTTTAAATTATTAAAGTACTAACTTATGTATTATTTTATTTTAGTGGAACTAAAGATCAATTTATTTATTTAGTATTAGCATATTTTTTTACAAATTATATTGAAAAAAATTAATAGTATATTACAATTAACATATATCATATAAATGATAAATTTACAGTAAAGATTAAAGTGTTTGGTTGGTGGATTTCGGAATCCGGGAATGGAATGATTCCGAAACCCACCGTTTGGTTGATAGGTTTCATTCCGAAGGGAATCATTTGATTCCCAAATATATGGGTATCCCCATTCCCCACCAAATTGGTGGGTTTCATATTTGATTCCCAAATCCCATTCCTAAAATTAATTTATAATTAGTGATGACCATTTGGAACCTGAACCGCTGGAACCGGCCTGACAGTTCCACGGTTCCGAACCGGAACCGTAACCATTTTTGGACGGGCTGGTTCAGGTTCAAGGGTTTAACCGGAACCTGAATCGGCGGTTCCGAACCGTGGAACCGTCCCGAAAAAAAAAAGAATATAAACTATTAATACATGAAATGTAACGGATTTTCCTTAAGACAGAATACTCGTAAAGAATGGAGAATTTATTATTCAGAATAAAGAAGGAGAATTCCCCCCATTTACAATTGTTTTGTCCCCTATTTATAAGGATTCAATTTCTATTACAAGCATGTCTATGGAATTAGGGAGATGATTCCTTCTTTCCATACTCAGATTGGATCACGCTTTGTCCGCCTCCTAATCGCCTTTCCCGTGATCGTTGCTCGTTGATTGCTGATTTTGGGTTGATTGATTTCCGCTTGAATTACTCACTTGCGAGCAGTTCGATTCGGTTTGTTCCTGGCGTAGCGGTGGAACTGCCTCTTTATTATTTTGATTTATTTGCGGTCGAACCGCCGATCATTTACTGAAAAACAACTTGTCTTTTAACCGAGAAATTGGTTATACAATTTCTGGGTACAACAGCAGCCCCCCCAGCTTTATTAAAATATGAGTGTTTTGATAAAGCTGAAGTTTCGTTTGTGTATGTTGTTTCAATTAGAGTTGTGTTTTGAGTGAGCATTTTTGTGTGACGTTAAGTTTAATCGAATGGATGACTCGAAGCAATACAACGCCCAGTCGAGGTGGTGTCCCGGGGTGATATGATGCTCAATCGAGGGGATGCCTTGGAGCAGAATGAGACTCAATCGAGGGGATACCTCGTAGCAATGTGGCGCTCAATCGAGGGGATGCCTCGGAGCAATGTGGCGCTCAATCGAGGGTATGCCTCGGAG
>JAPKLW010000188.1:795805-812675 GCA_026898455.1 Plectranthus barbatus
TATATATATATATATATATATATATATATATATATATATATATATATGGATTGGATCCGGTGATAAAAATTCTCCTGTGATAAAATGATAAAGTCGCTTGATTACCTTTACAATGTTGTTTGATTGTGTTTTAGTTGTTGCTTGATTACAATGTTACTTAATTGTATTTGAGTTATTGATTAATCATTTATTGCTTGATTACGTTTAAATTGTTACTTGATTAAATATCAGTCATTGATTTAATTAGATCTAATGTATGAGATTCATTCTTATTTTTAATATACTTATTTATTATCATATGATCTCATCTCTCTCACTCTCTCTCTCTCTCTCTCTCTCTTTCTCTCTCTCTCTCTCTCTATATATATATATATATAGTTGTTTATATGTGAACTACATCTCAGATGAGATATAAGATTAAATCATATCCCTCAATTTTCAAATTTGAATGGTTTTGATTTGATAATTATCTTTAATTTTTATTTATTATTTTTAAATTATTTCAAGGGTGTTATTGTAATAAATATGTGAAAGTTTTAAGCATATCATAACTGCTTCCTCAAATATCTTGTTCATAATTTTCATTCCATATATTTATATTCTCTCTTGTTTCTAGTTTACACCATATCCAGTGTACCATGTCTGAAGGGATTCGTGAACTGAATCACGAAGTCCGTTTGTTAAAGATCGTTAATTAGAATATCAAAAATAAATTGTTATGCCTATGATTATTCCTAGCATGCTCCTATTGATTGTGCATAAGGGGGTTTATACGGAATACCTGAATTGTAAATTTGTAGAAACCTGAAGAACGAGTGCGTAGAGATTTGATCCTCGATCGTTTTCCCACGCACGAAGATTTATTCCAAACAAGGATTTAAATCTTATGAAAATAAATAAATATTTTCGAAAACAAAGAGGGAGAGAAGAAAGAAGATCCTCCTGATATGATCTTCTGATCTGTATCCCAACTGTTGGGATTATATACTGAAAGCATATGTGATTAAGTTTTGTACACTGGCCTTCATATATGTTGCTACAACAATGCTCGCTGTTTGATGAAACAAACATACAACGAACCATAATATCCTATTATCTCGCCTATAGGGATGACCATATGGTGTGTAGGAGATCACAGAGGATCATATGAGTCGTTTGACCTAGCGAGATATAAACAATATCACAACTGAGACAGTCCCTGGATAGGCTGTCGGTCTAAGCTGCGGCACATCGGTTCATAAGTGGGTTTATCCTAGCTACTTGATGTGTCAGTACATGGTTATGTATTGATGGGATCAACAGTGGGATGTGTCATTCTCATTGACATATGAATGAGCCAGATCCCTAACATACTTCCTATGATCTTAAACCTAACTGAAGGATAAGGGGCACACACAGATTGACCACACTTTGATTTACCATGGTGGCGAGTCTTACATGTACTCTTATACCCGTATTTTGGGTGTTGGCAATTTGTGTGTGGCATGCTTAGTCTGGACGTTTAGGTAAGCATATCCGTTTCAGGATGGTGACATTCCCTGAGGAGCTCACAAGGTTCATTATGCTAAACCCTGCTGGTTGAATTATTTAATTCAGGCATAAGTGAAAAGGAGTGAGTGGTAGTACTCAGGAAATAAGAGATTAATTGATTGTGGTTGATTGTCATAAGCCAAATTAATTAATGAATGTCTAAAACCTTAAATATGTGGATCATGTTAGTTTGGTGCAACCCGTTCCTTACGTGGTAATAAAGGGGCGAGTCATCATTGTTACCGCGGTGAAGGTTAAAACAATGTTTTATTAATTAATTATGTTTATGGGTTGAACAAGGAATGATTAATTAATAAAGAGGACCCACTTTATTATTTGCATCTAGTCCCTGGTTTGGCCCATGAACTGCTCAAGCCCATTAGGGTTAGGGTTTCTCAAAACCCTAACACTATATAAAGGCCTTCTCTCTAGCAGATCATTAAGAATTAAGGTTTTCAGTATATTGAGAGAGAACGGCGGCGCGGCTGATCCGGTGGGAGAAATTGATCGTTTTCTCCAGAGCTCTCTAAACAAAGTAACTCTTTTTGTCTAAACAATGCAATTTTTTTTTGTCTAGGGAGTAAATCCCTGAATAAGCAGGGATTTCAAAATTGTAGGTGAATGAGAAAAGCATTTTTACGCATTAGTCATTTTATGCAACTTTTTATGCTAAATACTGTAGCGAATTTTTTTTTTGAAAAAATAAATAAATCTGAATCGTTCATTTTTTAATCTAATGATCTAAATTTGATTTATATCACATCTAAAAGGTGTATGCCACTATAATACACTCGTATATAAAGATTGTATCCAAATTGAAGATAGAAATGATTGCCCAAAATTTATAAATATTAAAGCATAAATATACACAATCTCTTTATCTTTCACAATTATTAAAAAAAAGATAGAGAATACTCATTGAGAATTGTTACCATTTTAAATTCTGTATTTGAGTGTAACGCCCCCAACTGACCTTCCCAATTTGGAGCCACATTACATTGATGTTTCAAGTTTTATCAAACACATTCTCAAATAATGTAGCGGAAGACTTAAATTGAAATGAAAAGATAACTAAACATTTGAAATTCATACTTCGAGTCAAGTTTACAAAACAGAATTCAAGTTGTTTAACCATTCAAAAGTGGGAAGGGTAAATCAGGGAGTGTGGCAGCGTGTGTGATACGTGGTGGAGATATGCATATGGAGATGCATATCTCAGGACCTTGAGATTTAAACACTTCGCACTGCTCGTTTACACCCCTGCTAGTCCATCCTCGCTGCTTAACCTGCGTATTTTAAAAATAATACGAGGGGCTGAGTACTAATGTACCCAATGAGAAACATGCCCAAAAACATACATTATATAGGAGAAATGCTATGCGACTCACACAGTTAGACATGATGTTTTGTTGAAAAGAACCATGCTATCTAAAACATTTTATTTTGCACGTGCTATTTACATGTTATCATATCTGTTTCAGTTTTGTAACTGGAAGTTGGCCGACTTCCAAGTTACGATGATCAGTTAGGAATGTAAACACACTCAACCTACTGTCATCTAAGTGCACTAGTCTCAGAAATCCATTTTAAGACCCGATCGTTTAAGTAATATTCACCGGATCCCACTGGAGGACACTCCGCCTCATTCCAGCAAAAACATGGGGACAATTCATGTTGGGATTGTATACTGAAAGCATATATGATCAAGTATTTTGTACACTGGTCTTCATATATGTGTTACCACAATAATGCTCGTTGTTTGATAAAACAAACATACAACGAACCATAATATCCTATTATCTCGCCTATAGGGATGACCATATTGTGTGTAGGAGATCACAGAGGATCATATGAGTCGTTTGACCTAGCGAGATATAAACAGTATCACAACTGAGACAGTCCCTGGATAGGCTGTCGGTCTAAGCTGCGGCACATCGGTTCATAAGTGGGCTTATCCTAGCTACTTGATGTGTCGGTACATAGTTATGTATTGATGGGATCAACAGTGGGATGTGTCATTCTCGTTGACATATGAATGAGCCAGATCCCTAACATACTTCCTATGATCTTAAACCTAACTGAAGGATAAGGGGCACACACAGATTGACCACACTTTGATTTACCATGGTGGCGAGTCTTTCATGTACTCTTATACCCGTATTTTGGGTGTTGGCAATTTGTGTGTGGCATGCTTAGTCTGGACGTTTAGGTAAGCATATCCGTTTCAGGATGGTGACATTCCCCGAGGAGCTCACAAGGTTCATTATGCTAAACCCTGCAGATTGAATTATTTAATTCAGGCATAAGTGAAAATGAGTGAGTGTTATTACTCACGAAATAAGAGATTAATTAATTCTGGCTGATTGTCATAAGCCAAATTAATTAATGAATGTCTAAAACCTTAAATATGTGGATCATTCAATTCGACATGGTTAATAACTCAAAATCCACATTCAATCCCATAGAAATTCATATTCCAAAATCAAACACGTATCGAATCATATTCTCATGCTCAACATGCTTCCCATTTTATAATTTAAACTTAAGGGTTGAAAAGATTCGAAACGGGATGAAAAACAGCTCAAAAACCATGTTTTATACTTCAAGGTCGTAGTCCATCCCGAACGGAATGAGTCCGTCCCGAACGGGATGGACAACTAGCAAATAATTTCCCCCTGGTCGTGCTTGGTTCCGAGCGGAACCTACCCATCCCGTTTGGGATGGGTGTCCTGCTCCTGCACGCCCGTTCGAGACTTGTCCCGAGCGGGATGCTTTCGTCCCGTTCGGGAAGAGTCGTCTTCTCCGACGAACTCGCCGGTTTCCATCCTGAAACTCGACATATTACCCGATCTACTCATCCGATTACACATGCAATCACATATTATCAATCCTTGGACTCCCTAGAACACAATTCTAGCCTTCAAACACGAATTAGAATGCAAAAACGTGAGGTGAAAGAAGCTCACCGGAAACTTCTCTCTCTCCGGCGAAGGACGCGATTTCGGCGAGAAAACTCGAGTTCCTTGACGTCCGAACGATCTACACACGATGGGGAACACGAATCTAACATCAAAACACAGAATTACAGCCAGAATAACGAGATTCAACCCAAAACCACGAATATAAATCTTAAATTTTACCTCAACTTCTCTCTTCGATATCTCACTCGTTTCTCTTCCTCTCGGAGCCCACGACTACTCAAAACGAAGCTTGGAACGAGAGCTACACGATGGTGGTGGTGGCTTATCAAATGGTGGCCGGTGCTCGTCGGAATTTCGTCGGAAAGTGGTTTGACGGGTTTTTAGGGTGGGGAAGGGTTTTCTCTCACACTTTCTCTCTCTAAATTATAATATATGGTAGAAATGATATAAATCTTATATATATTTATATATTTGTATAATATATAATTTCCAACATTATATACCTATATGTATAAATACACATACATATTTATGTAATTACACATACTTATGTATTTACACCTTAATTCCATCAATTTCCTTAATTCATAATAAATCATCCCACTTAATTGAATTTCAAACATTGGAATTTAAATTCCAATTATTATTTCCTCCTTATTCCTTCATAATTCATATCTTATGAATTATTTCAATTCTTTACTATGATATACTTCCATGATTAATCTTCAATATGTGAAATTCCATCCACCACTAGTAGAAATAATTAAATCTTTAATTGAACTCATAAAATAAATATTCCAAAATTGAGAATAATTCACTTATTAAACTTGAATAATATATACAAGGTTAAATTGATACACGGGGTATTACATTGAAGTAAATATTTTATGAGTAAATATTCCAAATTTAATTGAAATTGTGTTCTTTTTCATGAGTAAATATTCTCACTTGATCGTGGTGTGTTTATGGGTAAATATTCCAAAATAAATCATTTTAGATTTATTTATTTGAGGTTTAATTCTCTCTTTTTAACTATCGGGTAAAAATAATTAAAAATATGTAATTTGAACTTGAGACTTTTTTAATCTCGTAAAATTTAATTAAGTTTATAGATTTATTACTTGAGAGTATATATATATATATAGAGAATAGATCATGTAAAAAAAAATCCTCCTGTAAATAAAAAGAATAAATCTTATACATTATATTTAAATAAATTAATGGTTGATGTTCAATCAAGAAACAACTAAAACACAATCAAGCAATTGCTCGATTGTGTTTTAGTTGTTGCTTGATTGTGTTACAATTGCTGCTTGATCGTATATCAACCATTGATTTACTGATATCTAATGGATCTGATTCATTCTTTTTTCTCACAGGGGATTCTTTCTCACCAGATCCGTTCTCTCTCTCTCTCTCTATATATATATATAGGGTAGTGATTAGGTGATAATAGGATTTGCCGTGCTAAATGCGAAAAAATTTGAGCCATTAAATATTGTAATCGACGACTCAGATTAAACAAACCCCATCCAATTATCAGTGCATTTTCTGCACATACTCAATGCACAAAAGGGTAAAAATGTAAAAAATATATATTTAAAAATTTCATTTCTTGCAATTCATAAAACATAATATGCATACATTTGATGTAAAAAATGCAATATTTTTGGCATAAAACTGCGGCATATAATCAATGCAAAAAATGCACTCAATATAAATACAAAAATGCATATGCTTTAGAATAAAAATGCATATTATTCAAGTTAAGAATGCATCATTTTATGCAAAAAATTGCAGATATTTGGGAACATTTTTTATGTGTAACTGATGTACTTTTTATCCTGAACGTAAATATAATGAAGAACATATACCGGTTGAATATAAAATCATGATTTTCGTGCGAATCTTTTAAATTTAACATATTCAATATGGATATCATAATAATCGTCGTAAAAATACGTTTAATTTGCTATATGATTCGTAAAAATAGATTTGAATCGAGAAAGATATAATCGTTTGATTATAATGGGAGGAAAGAGAAAAATAGGAGAGAGAATGTTTAGATCTAAAGATAGAGAAGACAGTTATTCAAACTTAAATGTTAAATTATTAAGAAACCCTAATTACCTTATTTATTCAATAAATACTTAATTATCACAACCATTGGATCAACAAAATAAATGATCCAGATTCTTTCTCATTTAGCATGGGAAAAACTATTATTATATGATCACTACTATATATATATATATATATATATATATATATAGAGAGAGAGAGAGAGATAGTGACTCACATACTAAAAATTAGTTTGTGTTAAATAAGAATAAATCTACACCATTCAACTAAAAAATTCAATGGTTGAGATTAAAATATTTTCCCAGATTTTATGCTTTTTTGCTTTATAAATCATGCTTAATCGAATTAAGCACGATTTATAAAGCAATTAAGCACGGACGGAAATTATTCTTAATTTTTTAATCTTTATGCTTTAATCTCAACCATCGATGCTATCAATCCAAGGGCTGAGATTCATTCCTATTTAGCACAAACTTTAATTTTAGCACTTGAGTGAATTTATATATATATATATATATGGTTACCTAGCTTTCCTATATTATATGAGACTAAAATCCAACCTTCCAATTTGAATTTGGATGGATAGGATTAAGTTTAAATTTTAATGATTAAATATATAATAAGGGTAATGAGGTAATTAATTTATATTATTATTTCTCATTAACCAACACAATGTTACATTATTACCTGTTTCTCTCTCCCATCGATATTCTCTCTCCTTTATTATTCTTATAAAATTTTAAATAATCATAACTCATTCAATTTAAGTTATTCTTTCACATACTATATATCAAATTAAAAATAATTTAATTATCTTTCAAATGAAATCCCTATTACATGTGTTTAGAATAAGATAATCGAAGTAAAATTAAATAATGTAATAGGTAAAGCTAAATAATGTACCATAATATAGAGAATAATTAATGATATAGTATACTTACCTAACTTCAATGTTGTTCTTATAAAAATTGGGGAAAATCTTGATTTCACAATTGCGGTTGCATTTTATACATAAAAAAAGTGTTCGAGTGCTAAATTATGTGTCGTCTTTGTATTATATTATCCATGTTTGTTTTTTCGGTTGCATTATACATATCAAATTGTTGCATGAATGGTACATTGTGCATGAACTGAGTGATACATTATGTGTCACATAAGTATTACATTATTCATATCTGTATTTTTGCGTTGCAGTATATAGATCAAAGTGTTGCGTGAATGGTACAATATGTGCTGTGGTACATTATGTATCGGCTTTATAGTACATTGTTCAACTGTATGTACATTATTTACGTATGTATTTTTTATGGTTGCATGATATAGATCAAAGAGTTGTGTGAATGATACATTATATATTGAGTGAGTGGTACATGATGTATTGATTGTATATTACATTATTTGACAGTATATTATATTATTCATGTCTGTTTTTTTGCGGTTGCATAACATTGATAAAAGTATTGTCTGAATGGTGCATTGTATATCGACTGATTGATACATTACGTGTTCATTGTATATTACATTATTAATGTCTGATTTCTTGCCGAAAAAAGAAACAAATAGTTCTCTTTATTCATCAATCTGTAATTCTCTTTATTAGTATTACAGTATTACATTATTCTTATTATTATGTTACATTATTTGATTTTGCTACAATTACCTTATTCCTAACATATGCAATAGGGATTTCATTTGAAAGTTAATTAAATTATCTCTAATTTGATATATAATAAGTGAAAAAAATAATTCAAATTGAAGAAGTTATGATTATTTAAAGTTTTATAGGAATTATAGAGGAGAGAGAAAAATGATAAGAGAAGGAAAAATAAGAAACAACGTGTGATCGGTTTATGAAAGAGAATAATATAAATTAATTACCAAATCTACCTAATATACCCTTACTTTATACACATTAAAAATAAAAATTAATTCATAATTTAATAACCGATAGATAGATAAAATAAATAGTTGAGATTTGATCTCATATAAATTAATTCATAATTTAACGTCTTTAAATTATACATATATATATATATTATTTTTATTTTTTTAAAGACGCGTCTCATAATTTATACTTAAAAAGATTATTATATTATACATGAAATCTTCGAAAAGACAAAGAATTAAATCTACATGCACCACGCTAATAAAAACAAATGTAATGAATCTCAAAGTCTCAATTCACGTTTAGAGACTTGTGTCGGCTACCTATAAATGATTAGTGTCAGTACAAAATTTTAACAGGAAAATGCAGAATTTATTACATATAAATAAAAATATTTAAACTATTTACTGTGCAAATTAGAGGTTTCAAGATTTTTTTTTTTTTTTTTTTGAGATAAAGAGGTTTCAAGATTCAAAAGGAAACAAAAACAATAATAGATAATTCACAAAATCCCAAGTCACGCCTCATCCTTATGTATTTCATTTTCTCCTTCAAAAAACCATAACATTAATTATTTTCAATAATTTATTTAAGAAAAAAGTGCAAAAATAAATATTAATATATTTATACACGATTGTGTGGAAATATTGAGGCATAAACCAAATAATATTATCTAGACAAAATTTGTCAGCTCTGACTTTGGTAGGTTTTTGGAAATATATTAATACTACAATTACGAATATTTAAAGTAAAATAAAAATGACGCAATTTAATCATCATCATCATCTGTTTATACTAAAATTATCATCTCTCAATTATTGTTGTAAAACTCGTTAGACGCTAGTCGAGCGATCGATGAGAACCTAGGTGGTTGATAGATTCTTCTTATTTTTTTCAATATATGCTAAATATTAAACATCGTTATAAAATAAAACACGATCAATATTCACACAAACATCTTGATAAATATTCCAACATTAATCTAAAATAGAATTAGTACGAGAATAAGAATTGAATTTAGGGGTGAATAATTAAGATTTAGGGTTTCAATTTTATATTTATAAATAATTCTAAGATTCATTTTAAATAATTCTTATGTAATTAATTTTTTCTAATCAAAATAATGCAAAATTACCAAATTGACCAAGTTGCCCGCATAATCTACCTAACTAACCTAGGCTGCCTACCTAATTGCACCGTCTAGACCGCCAAGTCGGTGTGGCGGTGCCTAGACATTACACACACAAAAATAATCGTATTTTCTTATTGATTATATGATTTTCGGATGTGCACATTACTGTCAAGCGATTAATCGACAAATTACTGCCAAGTAATTAATTGGCGGTGCCTAAGCAGTTCTTATCAATAATATGATTTTAAGATCTACACACTACTACCAAACGAATAATCGGAGTATAGTCAGTTTATGCGCCAATTTTTACAATACTACACTCAAGATGTGTTAAATATATTTTCAACCATACTTTAATTTCAAATAAGTTGATATGCATTTATTATGCACTAGTTTTTCTAAATTGCGAAATAATCAATTTGATATAATTGATGCCTACCAAACAAGCTGCTGAATTATTATATTCCAAGATCCCAATTTAATGAACCTGAAAATGACATCTTCATTTTCCTTTTATTTATTTATTTATTTAATAACCATCGGAAAAAAAAGAAAATTATTACACACAAGGGTAGAAAAGTAAATTGGGAGGTGGAGAGAGGGAGTGTCGGTTACGGGTGTCACTGAAGAAACCCCGTTTTAAAGCAAAAACGCTGTAGAAAAATAAATAAAAAAAAAAAAAGGAAATTGTGATTAGCAACTTTTCATTAAATGCGTATAAACCCGCTTTTATTTCTCTCACTTTGGCGGGTATATGCAGAAGAGACTATTTGAGAGAAAAAGCGAAAGCAGTCTCACTTTGACGAAGAGGAGAGAGAGAGAGAGAGAGAGAGAGAGAGAGAGAGAGAGAGGAGAGAGGAGAGAGGAGAGAGGAGAGAGGAGAGAGGAGAGAGAGAGAGAGAGAGAGCTTAAATACCAGATTGTACGAACGAACGGTGTGCTTACACCTCAAGAATCAGACACTGTGCAAAATACTAGAAATTAAGTAGGAAGGAAAAAAGAAAAGAAAAGGGGGAAACGCTCTCTAATCTCACTGTGAGAAATCTCTCTCTCTCACTCCTCGTGTACTCGGTCTTGCTTTCTCTCTCTCTCGTACAAACCGCGTACCCACTAGCGGTACGTAGAGAAGCGCCCCTTGATCATTAAATTCGTCGATCGTTTAGAGGGAGAGAGAATCAAACGTCGTGTACAGGAGCGGATTCTTTGGTGGTTTACCCCCCTTTATTTTATTTTATTCCCCTTTTTATGCACTGTAGAGATAGTGAAGTCGGGCTAGAATGGCGTTGTACGGGGATCAGCAGCAGGTGGAATGGGCTCAAGATTCGGGTTTGGAAGGTGGGTTTTGGATTTGGAATTCTGGTTTTTTTGTTTTCTTCTTGAATTTGTACGTGCATTGTGAGTTTTTTTAGGGTTTTAGTGATTGTTTCGGTTTCTTGATAATGGGTTTGCTTGCTCGTGTAGAATCTATGCGGAGGTTGAATTTGTGGGAGAGAGAAGTGTACCCGGAGAGGCCGGGTGTACCCGACTGCGCCTACTATATCCGAACCGGGTCGTGTGGATTCGGCGCCAAGTGCCGTTACAATCACCCTCGGGATCGTAGCAGCTCGGTGAGGTTCTCACCGCAAAATGTTCTTCTTCTTCTTCTTCTTCTTCTTTTTTTGGACCGTTTGTAAGGATTTTTGATGATATATGTATAACATCCAACGAGGTTGTTGTTTTACTGAGTTATATACTGGTAAAACCTTGTGATCCAACTTCTACAGTGTATTTTGCACCTCATAATGTGCAGCATTGTGTTGTAGTTACTCTCATTAGGCAAATCTGTTTGCGGCTCTACCTAGGCTATCTATGATTGTCGGTAGGTCAAGAAGAAGTTGGATTTTGTTCGAATTTTCAGTGGGTGGGAGGGTGAGGTATGGTGGGGATTAAGCATTCTTGAAACTGATTTGGATGATCTTTGATGTTATGGTTATCTGATTACTATGAAAAGAGAGTGGTTGAATTTATTTGTTATGCAATGGAGTTTTATTGATCTGATTTTGTCGGCAATGTTATGCAGCTGGCGGTGGGAGAGTTTCCTGAGCGAGTAGGGGAGCCTGCATGCCAGGTACTCTGCTTTCTTACTTAAAGAATTCAGACATATTAGTTTTATTTTTTTGGTCTGAATTCGAATCGGAGTTGCAAAGTTTATTTACTTGTTCCATGAATGTGCAGTACTACTTAAGAACAGGGACGTGTAAATTTGCTTCATCGTGCAAGTTCAACCACCCCAAAAATGCTGGTGGCTCATTGACTAATGCACCTCTAAATATTTATGGATATCCATTACGACCGGTAATTCAATTGTTGTATGTTTACTTGCATATTTATGTCTTGAGAGTTGAGGATTTTGATGGTTCATGATGGCTTTCTTTCCAACAGGGAGAGAAAGAGTGCTCCTATTATTTGAAAACGGGGCAATGCAAGTTCGGCTTAACCTGTAAATTTGATCATCCTCAACCAGATGGAACATCTGTTGTGTCAGCATCTGCGCGTCCATTTTATCCGACTGCGCAGTCTCTTTCTTCTCCTTCTCCTGAGCAATACGAAAGCACAACAACCAGCTACAGGGTTGCAAGGCCTCCATTGTTGCCTGGTTCTTACGTCGCTGGTGCTTATGGTCCAATGCTTCTCCCCGGAGTTGTTTCCCTTCCAAACTGGAATCCGTACTCAGTAGGCCTTTTTTTTCTTAATTTTGTAGATCTAATCCCTAAGTTTTCTTTTGTAAATCTGCCTGAAAAAAGGACCTATATTTGTTTCGAGCGTAGTGCAATGGGTTGATATCACTTGCTTACATGATGCAGGGACCAGTTAGCCCTGCACCATCACCAGGTGCACAACCCTCAGTTAGAGCAACTTCAGTATATGGACTGTCGCAACTAGGTTCTTCTCCGCCAGCCTTTGCAGGAGCTTATTCTCAGTTACCGTCATCTGCTGGCCCTTCAGGCGGTATAATACGGGAACAGAAATTTCCGGAAAGACATGGCCAGCCCGATTGCAAGTACTATATGAGAACTGGAGACTGTAAATATGGATCATCTTGTAGGTATAATCATCCACCAGATTGGATTGTTTCAAAGTCCAATTGCGCTCTTAGCTCTTTGGGGCTGCCTCTACGTCCGGTATGATTGGTTCTTCCTTCCATCCATGTTATCTGAATAGCTACACTATTTGTTATCGGTTTTATCTATTGTTTCTGGGGCAGGCTTTTGTGCTGGCTGATTGCGCGACTTCTATCCTATTTATGATTTTGCTTTTATTCTTATGTTCAGGATGCAAACAATTTCTTAGTTTTCGAAAGTATGTCATGAATTTGATTTGTTATCCATTCTGATTGGATTATATCGCGCATAAACTAAACCAACACATGGTTTAGTTTCAAGATCCAATCTTAAGTCTTATAACATGTAAAGTAGTTATTGCTCATATATTACATCCCAGATTATGAACTGGCCATGGCATAAAATCTGAAGTAAAGGCCACCTTCTCGTTTTGGGGGGCTATTATCCGTCACCATACTTCTCGTATAACTGAACTACAATGGAGGTTTAAAGACAGTCTTCCTTTCTCATCTCACCGTTTTTAACTTTGGAATTATCGAATTTTGGATTGCTGTTTAATAATGTGACACCCTCTGCATTTTGAACTAAATGCCTCTAATTCCACTTCTTGAATCTTAATAATACTCCCTCTGTCCCATGCCAATTGGCATGTTTCTTTTCGGCACGGAAATTAAGAGTTGTGAGTGTAGAATTAGTTAGTGGAATTAATATTTTATTGTTTAGTGTGAAAAAGTTGTCATTTTTAGAAATGTGACAATTTGGTTGGGATGCCCAATTTGGTAAGTGTGTCAATTGGAGTGGGACGGAGGGAGTAACAATCAATTCAGACATGTTTGACTGACTTCCTTTACACTCATTGAGGCTGCAATGCCGATGAGCTCGCCTTGTCCACTTCTTTAAACATGGATCTCTAACCTTTTTTTTTTTTGGTGATGAACAGGGGGTGCAGGCCTGCTCTTTTTACATGCAGAAAGGCCACTGCAAGTTCGGACGAACATGCAAATTCGACCACCCAATATCGACTCTAAAATACAGCCCGGCTTCATCCTATGCTGAAATGCCAGGTACCCCTGACAGTCTCAAACTCTCTGCTGCTACAACTTTGTTGCCAACTTATTCATTACAAGAGGTGCAGGATGAACTTGTTGCAGGTTCTAACGTCGATCCTGCCAGAAACAGGGTGTGGCATTCCGGGAACTCTTCCAGTGATTCCGCGAGCCTAATGTTCTAGCAATCGAGTGGGTTTTCTGTTTCACTGGAAACCGATGTCTGGTTCTTGAGCCGAAGAAGCTCCACCTTCAACCTTCAAGTCTTTACAGTTCGATCGAATACGAGCAGAATAAAGAAAAAAAAATGGTGATAGCCCTCTTTCTCCATGGGATGTGTATAATCTTATATGTTGCTCTTGCTTATTGTTTATGGTAATTGGTAAAAATTGTCACCTAGTTTTGAGACTTGTTTTAGCCTCATTCAATATACATTTCTAGGTTGTTAGATTATTGATTGGATTCTTGATTTGGTATTTTATTTGTATTTTTCCTCACTCTCAAGGTTTATTGGTTTTTAGCCCTGGTTTCTTGTTTTCACATTGATTAATAGGGTTTCACCACCATTTCTTCACCTCAATGCTCAATGTATGCAAGTTTTTGCTTTCTTCACTCTTTTATTGGTAGAAATTAGGAGTTTTATCAATTCTGAATCGGAAAGATAGTTTATTTTTTTTATCGATTCGGGACTCGAAAAATTAATTTTTAATTTAGGATTTAAAAGATCACAAAAATTTTCAATTAAGGACCCGAAAAATCTTATAATTCTCAATCCGGGACTTTAATATTAGGTCCTGAATTGAGAATTGTTTGATTTTTCGGGTTTTGAAATAATAAATATTTTTTGAGTTTTAAATTGATAATTAAATTATATTTTGAGTTATGGTATTATCTAAAGTTTTCAGATTTATTTTTTTTGAGAAATTAAAGTTTTCAGAATCTTAAAATAATTAGACTGGACACAAAACCTACCAAAAAATTATCCCATAAAATAAATTACACTTGTATTACTTAAAAAGTGTTAAATAAAATAAATTGATAAAAATGTAAATTTAGATTTTAAAGAAAGTGACTAATTTTGTGGAAATTTGTTATTATTTTATAAAATAAAAACAAAATTGATATTAATGCAATATCTTTTAGTAGAAAAGTGAAAGTCTCTAGTGTATATAGGTAGATTTAAAAAATGTTTGGACTGGATTTTGTAATTTTTAATCTTGGCCTTTTTTTGCCTAATCCAAAACTATGAAATTTCATAACTTAACTCAATGATATGATCCTCGAGTAAAAAAAAAAAAAACTCAATGATATGATCCAATTCGATCGTAGCAAAACCCCATTCAATAATGAGATTCTCTCATGTTTCCATTTGCTAAATATCGTTGTAAAATTCCTGCCTAGGCACTAGATAATACTTAGTTCAACCGACTATTTCAAATCCTCGTGCTTAGATGGTTTGACGAGTAATCAGCGTCTATATAGGTATTTGACGAGTAATCAACGTCTAGGCATTGTCGAGACAATTTAATCCACCTAAGCGCCGATTTAGATGACTGACCAAGCATGCTATGTGTGGTATAATTGATTCAGACGACTTTTTTTTTAATGTTTTCTTAAAGAAAATAATCAAAATTTATGTAATATTAACCTTTTATCTATTATAAATATTATAATAAATATTAAAAATTAAAAATTAGTTTCCGATTAACTTCCGTCTAAAAAATGCCTAGACTCCGCCTAAACCGTTTAGATGCTAGGCCCCACCCGACTAGCACCTAGAAACTTCGATATAGATCTTATTAATGAATTCAATATGCAAGTCATTAGACTAAATTATGCTACCATTTTTCGATAATCCGTACATCTCTTCTTTCTGGTCTACATCAAGTGGCAGCCCCACAATCAGAATCAAAGAGGATGGGTCAAGGGGAGGTTTGAATTGGACAATACAATAAGGGCTTTGCGCCTTAGACGGTCTTTCTCTTTGTGCAAATCCAGGGCTGGGTTTGATCTGAGTTTTTTCTCTTATGAAATTTCGGAATGCACTACTTCCTATGCTCTAAACTAAACTCATTTCCGATTTTCTTTCTTTGTTTGGTGTGCTTCTTTTTATAGATTATAAAGGCGGAGAAGACAGAAGAGAGAGAACACAGATATAGGGCCCTCGAGGAACATACGCGTGTAAACGAAAGAGGCCACAGACTTGCGGAGAACTACGGAAATCGGGGGAACTCCGAACACCGGATAGCGGCTAGAGTGGTTTCCGGGGATCAGGACTAGTTACCAGGGGTTTATCCTTCCTCTTCCTGGTCATTATTCACTCTTTCTTTGAATTCTACAACGGTTTATTACGTATGTGGTCCCAACTTAATTCAGTTCATTTCAAGTTATATCCGTTGTTTTCTATTGGAAATTCACTCATCTTTTGCATTCATCTCCCCTTCTTAAGAAGTTGCCAAAAAGAGTCCTTCTTCTGGTCCATATACTTATCGAATTATTAGTGCGTCTGGCTCTAGCTAAGCTATTCATTTCGATTGGATTATTATTAATAGACGAGCTAGACCAGGCATACACTCAGTGGAACCCGAGCGTAGGAAGTGGGTCTTCCATACCACCAGCTCCTGGGCCTGGTCCGTCTGACCATAGTGTGCTAATTGCAGGTCTGCAGCCAGATCCTAATCCAGCGGCGGCAATGACGAAGCCTGTCTATTAGCGAATCAGAGGAGCTTTGTGACAGTAGCCCAAGGGAAGAATCCGGTTGCAATGTCGGGTGTATTCTATGTTTTCTATTTAATAGCGAATTATTCTGTCGGGTGTCCTTGACAGGAAAGGCAAATTTCTATGAACAAAAGGGCCTTGAGACCTTGACCTTTGACGAGCGCAACGAAGGATCTGATCCAGACATATGGATCTCTATTTCTCGACAAAAAAAGAAAAGTACAAGCTAGGAGCCGTCGCGTCATTGAGTTTTTTCCCATTCGATTTCCTTAGAAAACCTTAGAGCGCTTACAGACAAGGAAGGAATTTTGGTAATTCTCTAAGGATCTTCTTCACTCACGCGATATTATATTGCTGTGTCTGCAATCAAAGTGGCAGTCTTCCACTGGCTGGCAGGCGTTTTGTCGAAGCGATTGGGTGGCTAACCCGGAGTGCCTTTTCCTCGATCGATCCTC
>JAPKLW010000189.1:2749-154847 GCA_026898455.1 Plectranthus barbatus
ACTTCCTCTCCTTCATTCCTCAGCCCGAACAGATCGGCGAGGTATTCGGCGGTGACGGTGATCATGTGGCCAAAAACAGAAGTTGTGAAAGACTTCCTGTCGTCAGCAATCACGGCCCGAGCGTAGAACTCGGCTACCATGTGGGGATGGAAAGTCGTGGGCGTCGCCGTGAGGTACTGTCGGAGCTGTTCTCGATCAATCATCTCCATCAGCTCCTCCCCGAAATTTTTCTCAGCCAGTTTCGCATTCAAAATTTTCTCTTTCTGGACCTGAGCAGCCCTAATCTGCGCCTTAGAGAGCTGTCGCCTGGTCGCCGGCCTGTTCAACTGAACCAGTCGGGCGAACGGATATGTGTAGTCGATATCTTTGATCTTCACTATGCCAGTATACGTTGGCATATGGGCTTCAACAACTGGTAAGTCTGGTGACCCAGACGAGGATGATGTAGATGGAGGGTTATCAGCTGTAGGTCGAGAAGATGATGCCATGATTTCAGAAATATTCAAGGTTCAGAAAATCTCAAAGGAAGATGAGAGAATTTTGAAAGTAGGGTTCTGAAGGTAGGGAAACATAAAGGTTAACCCGAAGGAAGTGATCGGGTATTTATACTCGGGGCCATGCAGGTTCAGACGTCCAGAATCAACGCTCAGCAAGCGAGGATCGACGGTCATCAGCAGGCCCGGTTCCCTGTGCGACGTGCGCGGTCGTGCTGACGTGGGCTACGCCGTGGAGCTGACGTGGCACGCAGCGATTGGTAGCAACCAAGCGTCGGACTGCGCAGACACTGTGCACATTAAATGTCGCATTAAATGCCGCATTAAATTCTGAGAGATGTACACGCTACTCGGATTTGAACAATCCCGCCTTTTCTGAGACAGCTGGCTTGACTGGTCATCAGTAGCATATACCAGTTGAACATTTCCCCCTAACTGGTTGGCCTCTTTATCAGTTGGCAACTGATACACATACTGGTGCTGGCAACTTGAAAGATTTAATCCGCATAATCTTCTCTCCAAGAAATCCACTCTTCATCATCGCTTGAAATTGGGAGCTGGGACCCAATTTCGCTTCAACTGATGGTTTGTGCTGGCAAATTGAAATGAGAGCTGGGACTCATTTCCTTGGACAATTAGGGAATAAGTTCCGCCAGTAGGTACCACTTGTTAGATAGAGATACCACTTAAATAAAAACAACTAAGAGCTTGGACTTAGTCGTAATCAGCGTCCTCCAGAAGATCAAGAATAGAATGAGAGCTGGGACTCATTCTTCCTCATCATTTGGGCTCGCATCAATCTCCAAAAGACCGAGTTTGATGCACAACTCCTTGAATCTTGCTTCTGGAAGGGGTTTAGTGAAGATGTCAGCCAGTTGATCTTCAGTTCTGATGTAGTCCACGCTGACATCCTTCTTCTCGACATGATCACGTATGAAGTGATGTCGAATATCTATGTGCTTGGTTCTAGAGTGATGAACCGGATTCTTCGTGATGCACATAGCACTGTTGTTGTCGCAATAGATGGGAACACAGCCAGTGTCCACCTCATAATCCTCCAGTTGTTGCTTGATCCAGATAACTTGAGCACAGCAACTGGCAGCGGCAACATACTCAGCCTCAGTGGTAGAAGTAGCAACTGAGTGCTGCTTCTTGCTAAACCAGCTGATTAGCTTGTGTCCTAGAAACTGACACGTACCACTGGTACTCTTTCGATCTATACGGCATCCAGCAAAATCTGAATCTGAATATCCAATGAGTGTAAGCTCATCATTTCTGGGATACCATATTCCAAGAGATTCAGTCCCCTTCAGATATTTCACTATCCTCTTTGCAGCTTCCATGTGTGACCTTTTCGGATTGGCTTGAAATCTGGCACACACTCCGACTGAGTACGAAATGTCGGGTCTGCTGGCTGTGAGATAGAGAAGTGATCCAATAATTCCTCGGTAGATGGTAGGATCAACTGATTCACCTTGCTCATCGAGAAATATCTGATAGCTGGTGCTCATAGGTATTCTGAGGGACTTAGTTTTCTCTGGGCAATACTTCTGAATTAACTCCTTCGTATACTTCCGCTGGCTGATAAAAATTCCATCAGCTGACTGCTGGACCTGGAGTCCGAGAAAGTATGTTAACTTGCCCATCATACTCATCTGAAATGATGTCTGCATCAGTTGAGAAAACTTCTCGCAGAGAGTTATATTCCTTGATCCGAATATGATGTCATCTACATAGATCTGCACCATTAGCATGTCACCACCATCCTTGAGAAGAAAGAGAGTCCTATCAATCTTCCCTTTCCGAAATCCATTGCTGGTGAGGAATTGTGACAGCGTTTCGTACCAAGCCCTGGGCGCCTGTTTCAATCCATACAGGGCCTTTCTCAGCTTGTACACCTTGGTGCCAATTTCAAAGCCTGGAGGTTGCTCGACATATACCTCCTCTTTTAGTTCGCCATTCAGGAAGGCGCTCTTCACGTCCATCTGGAACACCGTGAAGCCGTGATACGCTGCATAAGCAAGGAACAGCCGTATCGCCTCCATTCTTGCAACTGGTGCGAAGATCTCATCAAAGTCGATGCCTTCACACTGCCTGTAACCTTTGGCGACTAAATGAGCTTTGTTTCTGACCACGGTGCCATTCTCATCTCGCTTGTTCTCGAAAACCCACTTGGTGCCAATCACTGACTGGTGTGATGGTCTCTCTACCAAGTCCCAAACATTGTTGCGAGTGAATTCAGCAAGCTCTTCTTGCATGGCATTGATCCAATCGGCAGATTCGAGCGCCACTCCTATGGAAGTAGGTTCCATTTGAGAGATAAAACAACTCAGGAGCGCACTGCCATGTCGAGTCTGGACAGAACCTTCCGGATCACCAAGAATAGCATCGAATGGGTGATCCCTCAGCCATTTGGGAGGACCAACGACTGCTGGTGCCGGCTGTGAAATAGGTTCATCTGTCCTGACGACTGGTGCTTCCACATTTCCACCAGTCGGAACTGGAACTACAACTGGTTGTTGATATTCACCAGTTGGAACTTCTTCATCAGCTTCTCTGTCTGACTGACTTCCAGAACCTTCGCCAACGTTGTCAGCATCAGCTGGTGCATCCACTCCAGCTGGTTCATCGTTGTCTTCTGGCTCAAAGATTCCAGTCGGAATTCCCCCTTGATTTTTGCTAGATCCACTCAGGGAGATTGAGTGTAAGGTCTCAGCAAGGTCATTTGCATCACCGACCCTCCCGGTTTGCTGATGGGCAACCGAGGGAACTGGTTGTGAAGATGATCCAGTCATAGGTCTAGTCGAACCAGTTGGTTGAGCATCGGAAGAATTCCTGCCCAACTGGTCGCTGACATCCTCGACCTCAGGAACATCTTCAGCCAGTTGGCGTAAGGTCCTGCGCACTAAAGTAGCTTCATCAAAAACAACATTGCATGTTATTTCCACAAGCTGGGTAGTCTTGTTAAATACTCTATAGCCCTTGTGAGAGGGATGTCCATATCCGACAAACACACCCTCATCAGCCTTAGGCGAGAAAGCATTTAACTTCGACTTCCCATTATTATGGATATAACATGGTGAACCGAATGCACGAAGATGAGCTATAGAAGGCTTACGACCAAAATACACTTCGTAGGGAGTTTTCTGGAGTCTGTCGTTGATCCCGCTTCTATTCTGAGTGTATCAGGCAGTCACCAACGCTTCTCCCCAGAAACTCTGTCCCAAGCCGGACTCAGCCAGCATGGACCGGACCGCTTCTTTCAGCGTCCTGTTCCTACGTTCTGCCAGTCCATTTTGCTGCGGTTGCCTTGGAGTAGATCTCTCATGCTTGATCCCGGCCTCCGCGCAAAAATCCATCAGCAGACTGTTGCAGAATTCAGTCCCATTGTCCGAACGAATTCGCTTTACCACAGCTTCTCTCTGTTTCTGAGCTTGGATGATCAACTCTGGAAGAATGATCTTCACCTCATCCTTGGTTCTGAGAAGCTTTACCCAGGTATAGTGCGAGTAGTCATCGACTACCACCAGCGAATATCGTCGTCCTCCAATGGTTTGCGGTGTTACTGGTCCAAACAGGTCCATGTGTAACAACTCGAGTACCTGACTGGTACTGGGGCAGACTGGCGACTGGTTCTTGAAGGACTTCCTAGTTTGTTTGCCTTGCTGGCAAGCTTTGCAAATTCCTTCCTTCTTGAACCCGCCCTTGGGAAGACCATCTACAAGATCATGCTTGGTTAGATAATTAATAGTTTTGAAATTTAGATGACTTAACCTTTTGTGCCACAGCCAGTTAGTTTCCATGGAACTGGTGGCTACAAAGCATGTATCAGTCTTCCCGCTTTGCCAGTCAACAACATAGAGACCTCCTTTCCTGACACCTTTCAGCTTGGTCTCGCCAGACTCTTCATTCTTGATCTGGCACCCTGATTTGTCAAACACAATAGTATAACCATTGTCGCACAGCTGACTGATGCTCTGGAGGTTGTGCTTCAGATTGGTGACAAGGGATACATTCACAATTCTGACATCATCCTTCTCGATGCAGCCCTTGCTAATAACTCTGCCCTTGGAGTTATCACCAAAAATAACTGGAGGTCCTCTGACCTTGGTGAGCTCAGAAAATAGGAACTCCTCACCAGTCATATGAGCCGAGCAACCACTATCTATGATCCACTCGCTCGATCTCTGAAGCTGTGTTGCATGACCCTGTTCCTGCAAGAAAATGAAATTATTTAGGTCCCCGATCATCAGCGGGTCCTGCAGGGTTAGATCTCTGGATCATTCCTTTTGGAATCCAGACTTGAGTAATCTTCAGCTCGGTGTTACCCTTGCTGACATCACTTGTGGCCTTTCCCTTCCTTTTAAAATAATGCGTGGATTTGTTTTTGGAAGGTGTGGCTGTGTGTGCGGTTCCTCTGGAAGTATTCTTCCTCCGAAGGTGTCGGAAATTTCTTTCCGACCGCCTGTGTTGCCTTGGTGGTCTCTGGAATTGTGGACCACGATGATTAGCCTTCCCAGCCCTTGAGAAAAGGTTTTGATTGGGCTCAGGCCTCCGATAGGTGTTCCTCCTATCGGGAAATATCCTTCTCTCAGTATTCCGCTGAGATTTGGATCCCTTGTAAGCATGCTGGCAACTGGCATACTTGTAAGGTTGGGCGTGGAATCTCTGGACAGCTGGTACTGGCTGTCGGATTCCACTGGCAGCTGACGCTGACTTCCTTGCCTTAGAATATTTCGGCTTAGTCTGCGTCTTCGGGTATGCTGGCGTCCTGTCAGCAGAGGATCTTGCCAGTTGAGGATTTTGTCTTGATGACTCACCTATGTATCTGGGCTTATGGTTCCTATGCTGATCAGCCACACGGGACTGACTGGCATTACCAGCTGGTGCTGATGCATTTGCCAGTTTTCCCTTACCCTTTTGAGCTGTGAGTTCGGATTGATTTTTGCTCAAATCCTTTGTAAATCCCAACCCGGACTTATCAGAAGGCTTTCTCCAATGACTTAGAGCTGCTTCCAAGTCTTTTGAGCCTTTATTTAGAAAATTTATTCTATTTTCTTGCTCCAGAACGAGATTGTGAAAATTATCTCGCTCAGTTTTTGTAATTTGAAGATTTTGGAGCAACTCAAAGTGAGTCTTTTTCAAAGTAGCTAGCTCTTCACTGACTGACCTCGATTTTTCAATCTCCTTGGTCAAAATAGAAATTTTATCTTTCAGCGAAGCATTTTCGCCAGCCAAGACATTCTTTATTTCATAAAACTTTAAAAATTCTTTTTGAAGAATGTCTATAGTGACAGCTTCTGAGTCGGAGCAATGCGACTCAGAATCGTCTAAACTGATAGAAGGCATGATATGCATTGGGGAAGCTGATGATTGTACCTGATCATCAGCTGCAAGTGCCTCTTCACTGTCAGCACTTCCTTCAGCTGACTCCTCCCCAAAGGCTGCCATGAGTGCCAGTAGAGCTTCCTCTTCTGACTCCTCGTCTGACGCATACTCCCCATCATCATGGTCGGGTATGTCAGGCACTTCAGTCCTGGTCAGCATAGCCTTGGCAACGGCCTTGGAGGCGCGCTCTTCAAAGAGCTTCTTTAGCCTTTCCCGCTCATTTTTGTCCACCTGTGGACATTCAAACTTTAAATGATCAGGGGATTGGCACTGGTAGCAAGCACGGGGAGCTCTCTTGACGAATTTTCCGTCAGTTGAGCTCAGAGATACTCCCTGCTTTGACTTGGCTTTCTCCAGAAGGACAGCCAGTCGTTTCATCTGCTGCTCAAGGTCAGCGATAGAGCCCTCGCTGTCCTTTGAGTTAGATCCCGATGTGGCTGGGATCTCTTTCTGCTGGATGTGCTGGGCAGCAGGTCTGTCAGCATGGAGGGGCTTCTTGTGCTTCCATTTGAAGTCCTTCTTGACGAAATAAGCTTCGTCTTGAGCTTTAACGCTGGGGGATCCCATGTTCCTGATGGCCTCATTCTTGTTCACCATTTGGATATCCCACTCGTGTGCCTGCAACTGAGCAAATAACTCCTTGGGAGTCATCTTGGACAAGTCCTTCTCCTTGAGAGTTGTCGTCTTCACGAACCAGTCCTCCTTGGGCATCTTGGACAGGATCTTGGCATTAAGATCTTCATTTGAGTACGTCCTGTCCAGTGACTTTAGCTCGCTGACAATGGCGTTGAATCTCGCCTCCATCTCCTTGATGGTTTCTCCAGGCAGCATCTGGAAGGACTCATACTTGTCCACCGCAACCTGCAATTTGTTGCGTTTCATTTGATCAGTTTCTTGGTTTAGACTATCAAGATAATCCCATACTCCCTTGGCATTATCAAACTGGAGGGCTTCCTCCATCAGCGACTCTGGAAGAGAAGCCAGGATCAACTCCTGAGCAATGGAATCCAACTGATTCCGCTTCCTGTCCTCGGCGTTCCATTCGCTTTGAGGCTTTGGGATCACAGCAGCTGGACGATCTCCTAGCTGGTGCTGTATCATGGTGATCTCGATTGGTCCTGTCTCTAGCACATCTTTCATCTCTGGATGGATGCTCTTTAGATAAATGAGCGACCTCTTTCGCCATGTATCATGCTTCACCGTCTTGTAGTCGAGTAGCTTCGGGTTATTCATCTTGATTTACCTGAGCTAATCAAACAGACAAACAAATAGAGCGCAAGGAAACGAGGATCACGGTCCTAAGCGACTCAGATACGAACGGTCTATAAGAACCGTCCGCTCTGATACCACTTGTTGGTCCCGGATTATCAGGGTATAACTTGGCAGCGGAAAATGTGGATAATCGTTTCTTGCACTCTGCTGGTTACTCAGCTGATTGGGACCTTGTCAGCTGGTAAGTCAACTTGCACTTTGCGTACTCAGCTGACTGGCGACTGGCTGGTCTGCTGGTAGCTCAAGACTTAGAATATTTTAGCCTTGTTTGCACAGTTATGTCAGTTTTCAGATATACACCAGCACTTGGGTGCTGGGTTTTAAATCAGTATGAAATGCAGAAAGCTGATAAAAGACAAAGGATTTATAGTGGTTCGATCAACTGATCTACGTCCACTCTCCAGTCGTAGCACTGGAAATTCACTAAGAGTAATCGGGTACAAGCGTCCTACGATCTATCTCTAGCTGGTGAATGCCTCGTCCACCAGTTCACTAGATCAACCGCTCCCGGCCTTGTCCTTCTTCAACTCTGATCTGCTGGTGGAGTGCGAGCACGTCACTTCAACCTCCACAGCTTCACTGGGTGTTTAGTTCTCCCAAGAACGTATCTTCTTAATACGGCAAAAGCCCGTAATAACTCAAGTGCTGGCTGGCACAAGAGCTGCTGTGAACTTCCTCGGAAGAGAAAGAACACCAAAGAGATCTGAACTTACAAGCTGGAAGCTTGAAGTCTCGTGTTTGATAAATCAACACACGGATAGCCTTTAGAAAGGCCTCGAAAGTGATTGCACTTCTACTTGCTTGAGCGTAATAAATTTCAGACTTTCGGTAGGTGAAGAGTATTGAATGTTGGTGGATCCCAGGTATTTATAGCCGAGGGATCCCATTCAAATATTCTAGCCATTTGGACACATCCGGAAAAGGTCTCTGTCCTCGCATGTCCTTCTGACGGCAGCAGGTAGGAATTTCCGGAAAGCGCCATGCTTTTGTCCACTTTATCTGACATTGATCTCTTTATGTCAGAACGGCACTATTCGTCAGTACGAGGAATCGGAACTGGTGTCTTGAACTGATAGACTTTAAGGTATCCTCCCTTAAGTCATACTCTGTCAGTTAATTCCTCGACGAATCTTCTTTTTGTCTCTAAGACTCTGGGAGAGCGAATCTGGAATTCTGCTGGTAACATCCGACTGGTAGATCATTCTGGTGATCTTGTGCTGGCAGTCTCTGCTGGTGACTTTGCGCTGGCACAATCTAAGTCTACCAATATGTCTGATGTTTAACCTTTGGAATCTCCCATGACTGGTGGCTTCACCGCTGGTGAACAGTGTCAGTGAGAACACTTATTCTGCTGGTAGGATTTGTCAGCCGCCTGCTGGTGAAATCCTTCCCAACTGGTGAACAGTAGCCAGTCATTAGCTCTTTCTCATGCTGATGAACAGTGTCAGCACGAGTCTTTGTCAGCCGCCTTCGGATGAGACTTTCCCAACTGGTGAACAGTAACCAGTGGTAAGCACTTCTCATGCTGGTGAACAGTGCCAGCATGAGTCTTGATCAGCTGCGACTTACAACTCAAAAGACCTAAACAGGACTTTACATTTGAGACTAGAGCTATTCTAGAGACAAACTGACGCTGGTAGGACTTAGGATTTGATCCACCAAAACACCAAAACTAGAATCTAAGCAAGTAGCTACTGGGGAAAGGAAACTTAGCCAAATTTCCCAACAGACTAGATGATACCGATCCCTGGACATATGACGAGGCGGTATCTGATAAAGATGCGGACAAATGGCTGATCGCCATGGATTCTGAAATAGAATCCATTACTGCTATGGATGTATTCCAGAAAACTGATTTGCCGGATGGCCATCGAGCCATAGGGTGCAAATGGGTATACAAAAGAAAGAAAGGATCGAATGGGGAAATTACAGCTTTCAAAGCAAGGCTGGTGGCGAAAGGTTATAGTCAAAAAGAGGGTGTAGACTATGACGAGACTTTCTCACCGGTAGCCATGCTTAAGTCCATTCGAATACTCCTGGCCATAGCAGCACATAAGAACCTAGAAATCTGGCAGATGGATGTCAAAACCGCGTTTCTAAACGGGTACCTTGAAGAAGGTAGGGACATCTATATGCAACAGCCAGAGGGTTATGTGCAGAAGGGCCAAAAACATTTGGTCTGGAAGCTAAGGAAGTCACTGTATGGACTTAAACAAGCTTCACGGTCATGGAATCTCCGTTTTGATGAAGTGATCAAATCTTATGGATTCTCACAATGTTCAAACGAGAGTTGCGTGTACCGTCTGTGTGTCAGCGGAAGCATGGTATTCCTTGCACTTTATGTAGATGATATTCTCCTATTTGGCGACAATGTGGAAGTATTATCGGGCATAAAGGGGTGGTTATCCGAGCAGTTTCATTTGAAGGACCTTGGGGAGGCAGGATACATCCTAGGGGTAAAAGTATTGCGGGAGCGCAATAAAAGGATGGTGACCTTGTCTCAAGGGTCATATGTGGATACTGTGATTGCCCGTTTCAACATGCATAATGCCAAGAAAGGTCTGTTACCCTTCAGACATGGCATACATCTTTCCAAGGATCAGTGTCCGGTGACACAAAAGGAGAAAGATGAGATGAGCAACGTGCCGTATGCATCGGCCGTGGGTAGCCTCATGTATGCAATGTTATGTACGAGGCCAGATATCTGCTTTGCCGTAGGCATGGTAGCAAGATACCAGTCTAACCCTGGACAGGCGCATTGGGCCACGGTAAAGCACATACTCAAATACTTGAAAAGAACAAGGGACTACTGTCTTGTTTATCAATGTGATGAGTTGTGCCTTGTGGGTTATACTGATTCGGATTTCCAGGCAGACCGAGATGAAAAGAAGTCCACCTCTGGCTATGTGTTTACATTGGGAGGTGGGGCCATATCATGGAGGAGTGCAAAGCAGAAGTGCATTGTGGACTCCACCATGGAAGCCGAATATGTGGCAGCTTCTGAAGCTTCGAAAGAAGCGGTATGGTTTCGAAACTTCCTTCTGGAGTTGGACGTGATTCCTCAGCTACCCAAAACAATCACGGTATATTGTGATAACTCGGGAGCTGTGGCTAATTCTAAGGAACCACGAACTCACAGAGCAACAAAACACATTGAAAGGAAGTACCATATTATACGAGAAATCGTAGCAAGGGGTGATGTGCTGATAGAAAAGATTGATACGAAAGATAATCTAGCAGATCTATTCACAAAAGCTCTGCCTCAGAAGGTTTACGAGATGCATGTACGTAGCCTTGGGCTGAGGGCAAAGCTAGCCACGTAGAATGCTTGATGTAATAGCTAGATTAGTTTAGACGCGTTATACTCTGGAAAGCAAATGTATAATGCTTTGAGTATAAGTGGGAGATTGATGGGTTTATATACTGAAAGCATTATGATTGGTATATTATGTACGAGGTTTATTGGTTAATATACTGGGAATCATAATTGTTGTATGTTCATCTCCTGTCTGAATTAACAAACATGTGTCGCAAACACAATTATCCTCTTATCTCGTCGATAGGGAGATCATACGGTGTGTAGAAGATCAGGGAAGATCGTATGGATCGTTTGACCTAGCGAGATATAAATAGTCATCACAGCTGAGACAGTTCCAGGATAAATTGTCGGTGTAGGCTGCAGCATATGCGGATAAGCATCTTATCTTGGATGTCTTGGTATGCTGGTGTGGGGAACACATTGATGAGGACCTAAGTCGAGATCGATTCTTTTATCTGACATTAAAAGAATCTAGATCTTTATGACTCGATGGAATCTTAAACCAATATGAGGATACAGAAGTATACATATATTGTATATCACTTTGAGTTGTAGAGAGGGTTCTAGTTGAACCTATACTTCTGCAGTCTTGGGTGATATCAATCTGTGTATGACTGTCTGGTATCTGAACTAGGTAACCACATCCAGTATAGGATGGTGACATTCCCTGAACAGCTCAAAAGGTTCGTTATGCTAAAGTCCTGCAGGCTGATTAAGTTCAAGCATAAGTGAAAAGGTTTGAGTGGATTGATTCAGGAATTAAAGATGTTAATTAATTAAATAGCTTGTCAGAGCTTAAATTAATTAACGAATGTCTGTAACCTTAAATGTGGGGATAAACCGAGTCCAATGCAACCCGTTCCTCAAAACGTGGTAGCAAATAGGTAGGACAGTATTGATTCTCTGGTGGCATGAATCAATATTAATTAATTATATTCTGGGTTGAATATGGGAATTAATTAATTGATAGGCCTTATTTTCTATTTGCATTCTGGTCCCTGGTCTGGCCCATGATAACTCAAGCCCAACAGAAGCCTAGAATTTCCTATAAACAGGCCTCAGTACCTCAGACCTCAATACACCTACAACTCTTAAGATCACAAGTTGCACACAGCAAACCAGAGCATTGGGAGCTGTGGTGATCGACAGAGTCTGAGATACGAGGAGGAAATTCTGCTTCTCAACCGGGCAAGGGATCTGATAGAGAATCCTCACCAGGTTTTCAGATCGAGTTGGGAAACAGATCAGAAGATCAGATCAGGAGGATTTCTTCTTCTCTCTCTCCTCATTATTTTCGAAAATAATTATTTATTTGCTTTAGATTAATTTCCTCAATCTGTTAGGAAATTAAATCTTGGTGCGTGGGAAAGATCAAAGGGCATCTCCGCGCACGCGTTCTTCATCGTTCATCAGTCCAGGTATTCCGCATAACCTTCTTATGCATAATAATATAGGAGCATGCTAGGATTGTTCATAGGCATAGCAATTTATTTTTGATATTCCAATTAACGATCCTTGGCAAACGGACTTCGTGATTCAGTTCACGAATCCCTTCAAGCAAATGTTAATTCCTTAGCATTCTGCTATCATATGTCTTCTAGCATATGTCCTTCGGCGTCTGCTGGGAGAACTCCTATCAAGCTAGTCTATTACAACTCAATAATTTGGCCTATACAGGACATTATAAGATATGCTAGACTATACTAGAGTTCAGCAATTGATCGACCAATCTACTAAGGTTTGATTCAACAAAACCTTTTACAATGAAATCTTAAGGGATATTTTAGGAACAATTTCCCAACAGGGGTGAAGAGAACAAAATTCTTGAGGAAAATGCCTCTATAACGACCGACATAGAGGTTGTGTCGATCGATAAAAAAGTGGAGCGAGCGACATTCCAAATATCTCAACATCCAGGGTTCCGAGTGTTGATCAACATGGTTGCTCAAAAGCAATTCTCGACATGCAGGAAGATCGACCAACACAAAGAACTCCTGGGGCTGGAAAAGTGAAAAAAAAAGTTGATCCTACTCCTCTGATCCCATTCCCTCAAACATTTGCAAAGAAGAAGGAGGACTCGAAGTTTGCTCAATTTGTGGAGAACCTCAAGAAAGTCAACATCAACATTCCTTTGATCGAGGCTCTCCGAGCAATACCAGGCTACATGAAGTTCTGGAGGAAACTGATGAGCGAGAAAAAGCCGGTATTGGAAAATGAAAGTGTGTGAATTCATGAGCAATGTAGTCTTCTTTTGCAGAAGCAGATTCCATGAAGAGGTTTGATTTGGGGTATTTTTTCCATTCCAATCGAGATTGGGGAGAAAGAATTCTGAAATGTACTCTGTGATAACGGAGCAAGCATAAACTTGATGCCATTCTTGGTTTACAAGAAGCTGTAGATTGGAGAGATGAGACCGACCACGATTACTCTACAGATGGCATATCGCTCTATTTCCAGGCCAAAGGAGACAATTGAGGACTTCTTGATTTGAGTTGGCCATCCGATCTTCCCTGCTGACTTCGTGGTTTTGGAGATGAAGGAGGAACAAGAGATGCTAATGATCTTTGGGAGAGAATATTTTAAAACAGGTGGGGCTTTGATCCTCTATCGATGTCGAGATATCACACTCCGAGGGAATGATGAGATGATTACCTTTGTAATTGATAAAAGTTAGAAGGAAGCTGCTTGCAACAAGATCTCTACCACCGAAAAAGAAGATGAAGCTGCTGAGATCGAATGGGAGTGAGGAAACAAGATTGCAAAATTGCAAATTACACCATCTCCTTCTGAGCTCACTACTGTCGTACGTGATTGGATGGTCTACATGATAGACGCAAGGGGGCGGCGAGTCTGGACCCGACCACCTTGGTGAATGAAGCATCGTCGAGCCAAGACAATAAACAATACACTGGATGGAAGGTAACCCATTATTTCACTTGTTTTCTTTCTATTTTTCATTAATTTTTGTTTTTGTTTCCTTGTCTTAAAAAATTGGAGCCTTTGTATTGATCGACACACAGGGTGTATCCTTAAGTGATTGTGTATCCTTATAAGCTCAAGTTCCATAAACAAAAAATATACATCAATTATAAGAGCATAAAAAGAGTTGCAAAGAACAAAAAATAGAAAAAGAGTCTTGGTTTGTATTAGAAATCTAAGGAGAATGGTAGACATTGATAGATGGTTCTTTAGATTGGTTGAGGGTGTACAACTCAATTGATTTTAGTCACTTGTCCATATATTTCCCTACCTTTAACTAAAGAGCCTACATTATAACATAAATAAAGTCCTTTCTGATCTTAGACTTTGTGTACACATATGTGCAGTGGAGAAATTAGAATATTTGCAAGCTTATGGTAGAATTTGATTTGCATGACTTGTGTGTTCTCATATTATCATCAAAACTTGAGTGAAACAGTTCCCATCTGAGTCTTCTATAGTTTACTGATTTTCTGATTCTTACAAAGTGTTGGTGTGATTTAGATTTTGGGTTTTGATTGTGATGAATCTTATGAGGTATTGCACTTCTCTCCTACTAGATTGGTTGATTAATTCTTTTTGTGGATTGAGGATAATCAAGTGTTTAAGTTTAGGGGGGTTGATAAGCTCGTATTTGCCTCACTTATCACATTGTTTTCTATGTTATTTCATGCATTTGCATTAGTTTATGGTTAATAATATAGAATGAGTCTATATTGGTGGTGAAGGGATTTGTGAACTGAATCACAAAGTCTGTTTGCCAAGATCGAAAATTGGAATATCAAAAATAAATTGCTATGCCTATAATCATTCCTAGCATGCTCCTATTGATTATGCATAAGGGGGTTTATGCGGAATACCTGGATTGTAGAAACCTGAAGAACGAATGCGTAGAGATTTGATCCTCGATCATTTCCCACGCACCAAGATTTATTCCTAACAGATTGAGGATTTAAATCTGAGAAAATTAATATATAATTTTCGAAAACAAGAAGGAGAGAGAAGAATGAAGACGATCCTCCTGATCAGATCTTCTGATCTGTATCCAAACTCAATCCAAATATCTGGTGAAGATTCCCTTCGAATTCCTTGCCCGATTGAGAAGAAGAATTTTCTCCTCGTTTCTCAGATCTTAGTCGATCACCATAGCTCCCAAAAATATGGTTTGCTGTGTGCAATATATGATCTTATGGTGTGGTGTGTCGTGATCTGAGAAACTGAGGCCTATTTATAGGAAAATACTGGACTCCTATTGGGCTTGATTTTTCATGGGCCAGACCAGGGACCAGAATACAAATAACAAATAAGGCCTATCAATTAATTAATACCCATATTCAACCCAGAATATAATTAATTAATTAATATTGATTCATTCCACCAGACAATCAATACTGTCCTACCTATTTGCTACCATATTTTGAGGTACGGGTTGCATGGGCTCAGTATATCCCCATATTTATGGTTATAGACATTCGTTAATTAATTTAAGCTCTGACAAGCCATTTAATTAATTAAAATCTTATATTCTTGAGTCAATCCACTCAAGCCTTTTCACTTATGCTTGAACTTAATCAGCCTGCAGGAGTTTAGCATAACAAACCTTTTGAGCTCCTCAGGGAATGTCACCATCCTATACTGGATGTGGTTACCTAGTTCCAGTACCAGACAATCATACACAAACTGTCATCACCAAAGATACAGATATAAAAGTTCAACTAGAGCCTTTCACTGTAACTCAAAGTGACACCCAATCTGCGCATAATTCTGAACCTTCATTTAGGCTTAGGATCTCATCAAGCCATATAGATCTAGATTCTTTTAATGTCAGATAAAAGAATCAATCTCGACTTAGGTCCTTATCAATGTGTGCCCCACACCAGCATACCATGCCATCCAAGATAAAATGCTTATTACCGCGTATGATATAGCCTACACCGACAGTTTATCCTGGAACTGTCTCAGCTGTGATAACTATTTATATCTCGCTAGGTCAAACGATCCATACGATCTTTCGTGATATACTACAACCCGTATGGTTTCCCTATCGACGAGATAAGAGGATAATAGCGCTTGCGACACATGTTTGTTAATTCAGACAGGAGATGAACATACAACATTTATGATTCCCAGTATATTAACCAATCGACCTTGTACATAATATACCAATCATAATGCTTTCAGTATATAAATCCATCAATCTCCCACTTATACTCAAAGCATTATATAGGTGATTTCCAGAGTATAACGCATTTAAAATAATCTAGCTATTACATCAATCATTCTACGTGGCTGGCTTTGCCCTCAGCCTAAGGTTATGTACATGCATCTCGTAGACCTTCTGAGGCAGAGCTTTTGTGAATGGATCCGCTAGATTATTCTTTGTATCAATCTTCTCTAGCAGCACATCTCCCCTTGCTACGATTTCTCGTATAATATGGTACTTCCTTTCAATGTGTTTTGTTGCTCTGTGAGTTCGTGGTTCCTTTGAGTTAGCCACAACTCCCGAATTATCACAATATACCGTGATGGTCTTGGGCAGCTTAGGAATCACGTCAAACTCCAGAAGGAAGTTTCAAAACCATACTGCTTCTTTCGAAGCTTCAGAAGCTGCCACATATTCTGCTTCTATGGTGGAGTCAGCAATGCACTTCTGCTTTGCACTCTTCCATGATATGGCCCCACCTCCCAATGTAAACACATAGCCAAAGGTGGACTTCTTTTCGTCTCGGTCTGCCAGGAAATCCGAATTCGTATAACCCACAGGGCACAACTCCTCACACTGAAAAATGAGACAGTAGTCTCTAGTCCTTATCAAGTATTTGAGTACGTGCTTTACCGCGGTCCAATGCGCCTGTCTAGTGTTAGACTGATATCTTGCTACCATGCCTACAACAAAGCAGATATTTGGCCTCGTACATAGCATTGCATAAATGAGACTACCCACGGCCGTTTCATACGGCACATTGCTCATCTCATCTTTCTCCTTTTGTCTCACTGGAGACTGATCCTTGGAAAGATGTATGCCATGTCTGAAGCGTAACAAACCTTTCTTGGCAGTTTGCATGCTGACACGGGCAATCACAGTATCCACATATGACCCTCGAGACAAGGTCAGCATCCTCTTATTGCGCTCATGTAATACTTTTACCCCTAGGATGTATCCTGCCTCCCCAAGGTCCTTAATATGAAACTGTTCGGATAACCACCCCTCTATGCCCGATAATATTTCCATATTGTCGCCAAATAGGAGAATATCATCTACATAAAGTGCAAGGAACACCACGCTTCCACTGATACATAGACGGTATACGCAACTCTCATTTGAACATTGTGAAAATCCGTAGGATTTAATCACTTCATCAAAACGTAGATTCCATGATCGTGAAGCTTGCTTAAGTCCATACAGCAACTTCTTGAGCTTCCAGACCAAATGTTCTTCGCCCTTCTGCACATAACCTTCTGATTGTTGCAAATAGATGTCCCTACCTTCTACAAGGTACCAGTTTAGGAACGCGGTTTTGACATCCATCTGCCAGATTTCTAGGTCCTTATGTGCTGTTATGGGTAGGAGAATTCGAATGGATGTAAGCATGGCTACCAGGGAGAAGGTGTTGTCATAGTCTATACCTTCTTTCTGACTATAACCCTTCGCCACCAGCCTTGCTTTGAAAGCTGTAATTTCACCATTCGCTCCTTTCTTTCTCTTGTATACCCATTTGCACCCTATGGCTTCATAGTCATCTTGCAAATCAGTTTTCTAGTATACATCCATAGCAGTAATGGATTATATTTCTGAATCCATGGCGATCAGCCATTTGTCTGCATCTTTATCAGATATCACCTCGTGAATAATTCAGGGATCGGTATCATCTAGTCCGCTTTCTGGGATCAAGTGAGAAGACTCTCCCACGAACATATACTTTTCGGGTTGGTGGACAACCCTCCCACTGCGACGAGTTATCTGAGTCGTGTCAGTAGTTGGCACAATACTCGTTGGTCCCATACCTTGCATTGATGGCAGTGTTAGTATTCTCTTACCTATTACAGGTGGATTTACCAATACACTGGGCTTTCCTGATGGAATTGCTTCCTTATCCCCAAGCTCGTGGAGGATAATTTCACTCTTGGATCTGTGGTTTCATACATATTCGCCCTCCAAGAATCTGGCGTTGGTATTGATAACCACTTTCTGATTCTTAGGACAGTAAATGTAACCACCTTTCGTTTGCCTGAGATATCCTACAAATAGCATCAGCTTACACCTACTTTCTAACTTATCAGGTTCCTTTGTCAGCACACATGCTGGACAACCCCAAACACTCATTCTGATTAAACTTGGCTTTCGCCCATACCAGAGTTCCAGAGGCATTTTAGGAACTTATTTAGAAGGTACCAGGTTAAGCAAAGAGCCCATCGCATGATAATCTTATAATCGTCTTTAGATTGATGTGACCTAGTCTCAAGTGCCATAGATATGTTTGATCCTCATCGGAAGAAAACTTTCTCTTTAAATGATTATTATTATTGGATGAGTTTGAAACATTTACGGAAGATTTATCCATGACAGATAACACCGTTATTACCAATGATAGAAACTCCACTATAAAAAATAACTGAAAATCCATCATTAAATAACTTGGAAACTGAAATTAAGTTCTGCCAAAAAACCGACACATATAAAACATCTCACAAAATCAAACATTGTTTTCAAAGCATAAAGTAAAATCTCCAATGGATACTGCTAAGACTCGCTCTCCGCTGCCCAATGAGATGGTAATCTCGTCATGCATCAGCTGCCTTGTCGGCCTGAACCCCTGCAAAGTATAACAAACATGATCAGTTGCTCCAGTATCCACTACCCACGAATAGGTAGAAACCGATGCCAAACATGTTTCCGTTATAAATGCACATGATGTACCTTGTCTACCCGTGCTAGGCACAAGACAATCTACTTCACTTCGCTTGCATTTGCATGGCCTGGTCACAACTTCTGTCAAATCAACTTCATCTAACTTTTTAAGAATTTATTTTGCTTCAACAACTACCTTGCCAAAACATGACAAAGTTGGAGCAAACTGAAATGCTATCATGTCAGATTCTTCTAGCAACAAGGCCCTGAATAACTCATAAAGAGGAAACTCGCGCCTGGCACCGAGAGACTTGATGAAATCATTATAAGAATCTGATAGAGAGTGCAGGACAATGTTAATTTCAGCCCGCTTATTAATACGTCAACCTCTCTTTCTGTACTTTCTCATAATTCCCATCATGCTGATAAGGTGAAGAATCAACGAACTCCCATCAGTCATTTTCTTGCAGACCAGGTCCTCCACAAGATTATAACTTACGCTCACCTTCCCATATACATTCACAAGGTCCCTCCATATCTCAACAGTTGTTTGGTACTTCTTGTACTTGAGCCTTAATTCTCTAGATAAATTGTTGATAAGCTCGTATTTTATCTCACTTATCACGTTGTTTTCTTATTTGTTTCTTGCATTTACTTGAGTTTTTAGTTAATAATCGAGCATGAACTGTTTATAGGGGATATTATGCTTGTCAAGCTCATATTTTGTAGGTTTGACGCCAAAATCAATGAAAACCCTTACCGAAAGTAGTTGATGTTTAAAGGAATAGTCACTAATTCTTCCACACGTGGAATCTGACCAAATGGAGCATGGAATTGAAAACCGTGAGACTGCGCAGAGAGAGTCGACACAGAGGTTTCTGTCTTGAAACACAGGAAGCCCTTCGATCGAGACAAATGTCAAATTCCGGAAAATTGTGATTTGCAGCCCTGTCGATCAACAGGAATCCCGTCGATCGACAGGCGTGCCAGAAAGGCATATTTTTGCCCAATTTGGATATTTTTCCTTTCCAAGCCATTACCTTTTGAAGATTTAATTTCTCCCCCTATATATAGGACTCGTATAGCTCGAAAATTAGGTCTTCCACTCCTTAATCTTCTACACTTTAATTTTGTCTTTAATTTTCCTTTAATTTCAGCATTAAACTCTTTAAAATTCCAGTACTCTTTATTTTTATTGTTGCTTTGGATTCAAGACATTCAAGGTTTCTATTTCTTTAATGACTCAAGTAAGTTTATTTATGTTTATTGCAATGTTTATTTCAATTATGTTAGGCTAGAACCCTTAACAGGTTCTAGGGTTTTCTCCATCGTTTTTTGCATGTGTTAATTCGATTAATTCCAAACCCATAATTAATTGGTTCAAATTCAATGTTTTTGATTCTTAAAATCTATTTTCTGTTGAAGGATCGAGAGATGAAAATTGGATTAGATTTATAGTTATTAATTTGAGACCGAGAGGAGATAATTAATAATAGGAAAATAGAATTTTGATACAACTGTTTTCTGTCTTAAAAAGAAGAATTAGTTGTAGGGTTTTCAAATCTGTATCTTTATCGAGATTGATTAACTTGTGTATTTGAGACCGAGAGGAGATGATCACTAGTTAATAATCTAGGTTTTAATTGCCCAACAAAGGAATTAACTCCAAAATATCAGATTTCCCACCTTAATAAATATTTTGGGTTTGGATTGATTGGTTATTGCATGTTGATTGGATAGGTTGATTTCCCTAGAATCTGTGCTTTTTATTATTCAATTTTATTCCCAAGTTATTTTCTGTTTAAAAAACAAAAAATCTATTCAAATTTTGATTTGCTCAAACAAAGAATAGATAAACTATGCCAGTATATGAGATATTTTCATTGTACTATCCCTGTGGGTTCGACATTCCTTTGGGTCTATAAATTTATTTGCTCCTGTATTTTACAGTTATTAAATTGGTGTTGTTGTCGGGGATAGTCAGATTTTATCTTGTTATTTGATTGTTTTGATATTTTTTGGATTGAGTTTTTATTTTATATTTGTGTGCGTGCGTGTGTGAATTTTCAGGTTTTGTGCTCTGTTTCTATCGACACCCTGAGTGTCAATCGACGCAGCCACATCACCCGTGTCGATTGATAGGGCCCCTGTCGATCGACATAGAGACTGATTCCCTTACTTTAGTTTTTCTTTCAGATGCATGTGGAGCAATGAGAAGGAGATGGTGACCGACGCATATCTGACTCGAGAAGAGCAATGGACATTGGTTATTGAAGCATATCAACTAAGGAAGAAAATAAGGGAAATTAAAGAGAGGCAAGCAGCACCGCAAGTTGCTAATCAAGAGGTCAGTTCGGCTCAGCCTAAGAAGTCGATCATTGACGAAGTCTTGTCAAGATTCAACCCATCATCGGTATGGATAAATGAGAGAATCAAAGTCGTAAAGGCTAATAGGTCGATCATTGATTCCATCTTGTCTAGTTCTATGCCAAACACAGAAACAAACATAGCCAAGGAGGACATTGAAGAGAAAGAGGTTGAGGAAAAAGAAGAACAGGTTGAAGCTGAGCCATCTAAAACAATTGATGTGGTCACTCCAGTACACAAAGAAGAGTTCAATCAAGCTAAAAACGAAGGAGAAGACCCAATGCAACTTCTGAAGGATATGGAGGCCAGTGAAAAAAAGATCAAACTAAGGCCTCCTAATTCATGCTCTCTTGATTTCAAGACCCCCTACTATGCACGGTCGAATATTCAATCGTTGCGATTGTTGCAGTACGTATTCCAACCTCTTTGATGAACTTCACAGGTAATGTCGAGCCATTACAATAACTAAGGCACTGCATGGGAGGTAACCCATTGTTTATTTGCTTTATTCCATTTGTTACACTAATTTTTGTGTGTTTTTTATTTTGAAAAAAAATTAAAAAAAAAATAAAATTGGAGCTCTGTTTCGATCGACACATATGGTGTCGATCGATGGAGCACACTTCGATCCGCCAATCCGGTCGACAGGAAGGCTCTGTTCCATTCGACAGGCCCCTTATCGATCGACACAGAGTGCTAGCAGCAGCAGTTTTCGTCTTTCGCGTTCTGCAGCCTCCATGGGATAAAAAGTTTGTGTTTGAGACCAACATTGAGGTACAGTTTCACTGCTAGTCTGATTTTCAAACTTATTCTCTCTGTCACTCGAATAAGTTTGGGGGGAGGAGGACTTGGAGTTGAAACTATTTCTTCCCTTTTAATTAATGCTTTCAGCCTTTTACTTAATGCTTTCAGTTTGTTAAAATTTCTGCCTAGTATAAAATTTTTTATTGCATTTGTTGAATAAAGTTGTGATTTTGTGAGAAGATTTGCGTAGTTATGAGATAACCTTAGCAAGAATGCAAGATTTGAATTGATTGATTTGATTATGCATTGATTGTGATTGTAGTTGAGTATGCCTATGAAAGCAGAAAACTGCATGATTACTTGTTTTGAAACTTGCAAAGGCATGATGTTTGATGATGATTTGATGTTTACTATTTAAGAAAAAAATTGTCCCAAGTGTGAGATTTTGAGCCTTAATTTTGTTTGTGAGTGTGTCTGCATTATTGAGTATCTCTAGTACTTGCTTTGTTTCTTTTTCAAGACTGCTAAGTGTGCACAGGTTTAGGAAATGATTTTAGGCCATCCTTGTTTAGCCTATTTATCCCATACGCTGTCCTAATTGAACATTTATCCCTAGTCAGCCCTTTTGAGCCTATGTGTTTTCTTTTTTTGTCTATGAGTTGGAAAATGATAGGAGAATCAACTGTTGTCTATGAGAGTGGGTTGGGATTTGTTTGAAAAAGATAAGATATTATTAGCAGGGTGAAAACAAGAGAAGCTTGGGCTCTAGAAAAAAATATAAAAAAAATGAAAAAAATGTGTTTGTTAGCCCTTATAAGCTCAAATGTATATTCAAATTATTTAAGAGCATAAAAGGATGTGTGAAAAAAAAGAGAAAGAATAAAAGAGCCTTGTTTGATGTTGAATATTTTAGGAGATGGGTGGATATCAATAGATAGTGGTTTTGATTTGTTGAGAGTCGCGAACTCAATTGATTTTAGTCATTTGGCCATATATTTCCCTACCTTTCACCAAAAGCCTACGTTACAACCTTGAATAAAGTCCTTTCTGATCATAGACTTGTGTGCACATGTTTGCAGTGGACATTTAGATTATTTGCAAGCCTATGGTAGAACTTGATTTGCATGACTTGTGTGATCTCATATTATCCTAAACACTTGAGTGAATGAGTGAAAACACTTCCCTTGTGAGTCTTCCATGGTTTACTGATTTTCTGATTCTACAAAGTGTTGATGTTTTGTGGATATACAAGTTTGATTGTGATAAATCTTGTGAGGCATTGCACTTCTCTTCTACTTGAACTTTTGGTTCATTCTTTTGTTGATTGAGGACAATCAAGTGTTTATGTTTGGGGGGTTGATAAGCTCATATTTTATCTCACTTATCACGTTGTTTTCTTATTTGTTTCTTGAATTTACTTGATTTTTTAGTTAATAATCTAGCATGAACTGTTTGTAGGGGATATTATGCTTGTCATGCTCATATGGTGTAGGCTTGTGGCCAAAATCAATGAAAACTCGTACCGAAAGTAGTTGAGGTTCAAAAGAACAGTAGCTTATTCTTCCACACCTGGAATCTGACCTAATAAAGCATGGAATTGGAAACATCTTTGAGTTAGCTTTCCAACGCAACTAGAATCGGGTCAATTAGAGTTCGGGAGCACAAGTTATGGCCAAAACCGTGAGACTGCGCAGAGGGAGTCGACACAGAGGTTTCTGTCACGACAGACAGGCAGCCTGTCGATCGAGACAGAGGTCAAATTCTGGAAAATTGTGATTTCCAGCCCTGTCGATCGACAGGCGCGCCGGAAAGGCATATTTTTGCCCAATTTGAAGATTTTTCCTTCCCAAGCCATTATTTTTTGAAGATTTAATTTCTCCCCTTATATATAGGACTCGTATACTCCTTAGTCTTCTACACTTTTATTTTAACTTTAATTTTCCTTTAATTTCAGCATTAAACTCTTTAAAATTACAGTACTCTTTATTTTTATTGTTGCAATGGATTCAAGACATTCAAGGTTTCTATTTTTTTAATGACTCAAGTAAGTTTATTTATGTTTATTGCAATGTTTATTTCAATTATGTTAGGCTAGAACCCTTAACAGGTTCTAGGGTTTTCTCCATCGTTTTTCGCATGTGTTAATTCGATTAATTCCAAACCCATAATTAATTGGTTCAAATTCAATGTTTTTGATTCTTAAAATCTATTTTCAGTTGAAGGATCGAGAGATGAAAATTGGATTAGATTTATAGTTATTAATTTGAGACCGAGAGGAGATAATTAATAATAGGAAAATAGAATTTTGATACAACTGTTTTCTATCTCAAAAAGAAGAATTAGTTGTGGGGTTTTCAAATCTGTATCTTTATCGAGATTGATTAACATGTGTATTTGAGACCGAGAGGAGATGATCACTAGTTAATAATCAAGGTTTTAATTGCCCAACAAAAGAATTAACTCCAAAATATCAGATTTCCCACCTTAATAATTGTTTTGGGTTTGGATTGATTGGTTATTGCATGTTGATTGGATTGGTTGATTTCCCTAGAATCTGGGCTTTTATTATTGAATTTTATTCCCAAGTTATTTTCTTTTTTGAAAACAAAAACCCTATTCAAATTTTGATTTGCTTAAACAAAGAATAGATAAACAGTCAGTACATGAGATATTTTCATTGCACTATCCCTGTGGGTTCGACATTCCTTTGGGTCTATAAATTTATTTGATGCTGTATTTTACCGTTATCAATTGTTCATGATGAATAAGAGCAAAATCATCAGAAGCCTTCCATCTTTCATAGAACTCTCGCTCATACCCAGTACAGTTCAATACTTGGGAGAAAGAGGGTCCATGTAAAGTACATAGGCATGTTTTGCAGTGCAGAGTATTTTCATGATGCTAAATGTTGGGAATTATTTCTAAATTATGTTGTAATTCTCCCTTAGATCAAATTGTAAAAGGTTTTATTGAATCAAAGCCTTAGTAGTTTGGTCGATCATTGCTGAGTTTAGATAGTCTAGCAACTAATGTGTAATGTCCTGTTAGGAAATATTTCGAGTTGTAATAGATTAGAAGTACTTGCGAAAGATTGTTGAATGATTCAGCAATTGGAACGAAGACTTCGGAAATTTTGGATGCTAGAAGCATTCTCAGCAGTCAAGAGGATATCGGCTGCTAGGAGAAGTCAACAGACAGAATAGATTGCTAAGGAGATAGCGGTCAAGTGCTAAGAAGAATGATTGCTAAGTGCTAGCAATCATATATCTGAAAGAAGAGACTGCTAGAAGTAAATTACTCAGCAGTCAGCAGTAAGGAGATTGCCGAATGCTAAATGAGTTAGCATTCGCTACTACGAAGGAGATTGCTAGAAGGTATAGCAATCAGCAACAAAGACTTAAGTGCTGAGTAAGTAATTGCTGAGGAGTCAGTAGATTGACTAAGAAGACAGATTGCTAGAAGTACTTAGCAATCAAAAGAGTTAAATGACTTAGCAGACCGTTCCCAGCATTCTCCGATAGAATGCTAAGCAAATATAAACCTAGCAATGACTGCTAAGATGCCCATTCTGACAAAGGTACAACCAAGGACGATAAGCTTTCCCGAAGTAGGTGATAAAGCACTGTACCATGCCGGAAAGGACGACAAAGTTGCATCTCATTTTAGGCAAGAAGACCGTTGTGTCTAACGGGTATGGAGATTCTTGTTTTGAATCTCCAAATATAAAAGAGAAGTCCAAACAAGAGAGACGACTACTACTATTGCTCGAACAACATACAGTTGCAAATCGCAAGAGATACCTTTGACAAGCGAAAAGCAAAAGAGTGTAGTCAGTTGAGAGCTCATTAAAGAGGATCTTATAGCTCTCAACAGCAAGTGTCGTTCATTGAATATCTGACACTGCATTGAAGAAGATTCCTTGACTTCATTCAAGGATCAATTATTGGGATACCTTCCATCCTAGGAAGCATCCAGCAGTCACATCTCTAAAAAGAGACTATAATGGGTTGTTGCCGAAAACCCCAGAAAAGTTCGGGAAGGAACTCTAAAGCTTCCATTGCAGCAAGAAGGAGTTTTACGAAGGTGTGCCCTTGACTTCTCCGTAGCTGCCAAAGAGATCGAAGTAACGGAGGATAGCTTTGTAGTGGCCGACTCGAAAGCTCACCGCCTGCTACAAGTGAACGGCGATTCCTTGTACATCAAATATCTTTTTAGTGAAATTCGCAGTGATACAGCTGAGGAGTGGACGTAGATCTTGTAGATCAAACCACAATAAATCTTGTGTTCTTACTTACTATTTTATTATTTCTTTTCATCGATTTAAAACCTAGCAGCCTCAAGTTGCTAGAGTATAACTGAAACAACCTTAAGAACTACCCTCGAGCTAAATTTATTATTATGCTGCATTTGCTAAGTAGCTATAGGCCGCTTATCACGACTCTTATCCGGGACCAACAAGTGGTATCAGAGCAGGAGGTCGTAAGACTGACTGCTTCTGAGTCGCTTAAAGACCAGATCTATATTTTTCTTGCACTGGTTTTCTGCTTAGCTCAGGAACACGACTCTTGCCACGATGAATCATACACTTCCCAAGTACAACAAGGAGAAGTTCAATTCATGGCAGAAGCTCGCCGCCGTACAGCTCCAAAGCATACATCCAGAGATGGTGGATGTTCTTTCCTAAGGACCAATAAAGATAATGAAGCCTAACATCTTCATCGGTCCACCTGCTGAAGGTTAACCACCACCACCACAGATGGTCAAAAAGAAGTTTGATGAGTGGAAGGTGGAAGCAAGAAGAGAGCTCAGTTGGAGTTCTAAGGAAAGAAGCTGATCCTGGACTGCCTACCTCCGCTGATGGCAGATGAAGCTCTAAACTTTGATACAACCAAGGAGATATGGGATTACGTCTGCACGTCTTCACAAGAAACCGAGCAGATGAAACGCAACAAGCTCTAGGTAGCAGTTGATAAATATGAATCTTTTTCTATTCATGTAGGAGAAACCATTTCAGTAATGGAAGAGAGATTCAATACCATCATCGGAGAGATCCGAAACCTAGGAAAGACGTACGACAATGGAGAGATGAACAACAAGATCATCTCCAAACTCTTCCCAATGGAGGATTGGTTCATGAAGATGACGAGCTTGAGTGAAAGAGATATTAGCAAGATGACCACATCTGAATTATTTGCTCAACTTAAAACTCACGAGTTTATAATACTGCAATCAAAGAAAAACGAAGCAACCGTGGTGCAAACTTCATCATCAAATGTTGTACACTCCGAAGACTTAGCATATTTTGCTAAGAAAGATGCTGGAAAGTGGAAGACGAGGAAGCCCTTCTACAACAACAATAGATCTTCTCTAGCATCCCCAGAAAAGGAGGTTTCTCCATCATCAAGCTCTAAGCAAGAAGATTTAAAGATCAGCGAGCTTGAAGAGCAGATGCAAAAGCTTTAGAAACTTATGCTGGAAGCTAAGGCAGAGAAGGAAGCTAAAGAGGCTAAGCCAACATCATCCTTCCGCCCAGCAGAGCGGATGCAAAGGACATGCTTTGAATGCCAATCACCAGATCATCTGAAGCATGAATGTCCTAAGGTGAGTAAGGAAGAGAGAGAGCGTCTCAAACAACGGTTTGAGAGAAGAGCTGTCAAAGCAGTCACAAGAGCGCTGCTGACAAGAACCAAAGTGCCGGACATTCTTAATAATGAAGAGGAACATTACTCTTCAGAAGAAGATGATGAGGAGGCCATGCTAGTCCTCATGGCAGGTATAGTTGCTGAGCCGGATGCTGGAGATGAGCCCACTGCTGAGTCTGCTCTAGCAGTCGATGCTCAGGAGGTAATCTCTACTAGTATTTTAAATTCAGCAGTCGTACTTCAATCGGACGAATCTCCTTTAGATTCCAAGGATGATTATCTCACTAAGCTTTCAATAGAGTTTTAAAAAATGTATGCTATTAAAAATGCTATTGTGGGAGAGAACACCTCACTAAAATCCAAAGTTACATCTATGACCGAGGACGTCGAAAGACTAAGGTCTGAAAGTGAGCAATTTTTTAAACTCAAGGCTGACTACTCCAAGCTTTCTAAAAATTTTCAAATTATTGAAAAGGAGAATATCGCTTTGAAGAATAAAACCAGTAAGGATTGCATTTGTGCATACTCAACCAGCAAAGCAGTCCTAAATGCTCTTGTTAGCAACCAGAGACATCATTCTGATAAATCTGGATTGGGGCTAGGTCGTGTTGAGACCGCTGGACAAACCTCCAAGAAGGTCTTGAGTAGAAATGCTGACTTTTCAAAGCAGCAGAAGATTTCATTTGTTTTTGTCGGAAAGGTCGCTGCTGAGAAAAGTAAGGGTAAGACGATTGTTGAGCCTTCGAATGCTAAGCAGAAGGATTGGCGTAAGCAGCATAAATCTCCTGGTCCTCAGCAGAGTATCCAGAGAATGCCTGCTAAGCATGTGATAAGCTCATTATTTTACTCGCTTATCTATATTATTTTCTACTAATTTATGTAGTTTTATTGAGTTTATATATATATTCTATGCATGAGTCCATATTAGGTGGTATTATGAGCGTTTTGGTGTTTTCGCAGGTTTTAGGCCTAAGTTCACGAGAAAGCTGTTCAGAAAGCAGTGACGTGTAAGAGTAGCAGTGAAGAGTTTTTTCACAAGAGTAATTCAGGCTATTGGCACATGGCTATGGATGATGCTTTGAGTTAGCTCTCCAACGCAACTGGAATCGGGTCAATCGGAGTTCGGGAGAGGAAGTTATGGCCAAAACCGTGAGACTGCACAGAAGGGGCAAGAAGCCACATCGATAGACACCAATCAGCATCGATCGACGCCGAAGAGGGCCACGTCGATCAACGCCAATCAGCCACGATCGACGCGAGTCTGTCTGCTGGAGCGAAAATCTGATGAAAATCGGATTTATTCATATCTTTAGCCCTAGATTTGATAGGATACATATCCACCCCTATAAATACCTTTGTAAATTCGATTTTTCAGAATTCCCAATCATATTTTCATTCTACAATTTAGTTTTTAGAGTTTGGAGACTTGGGGAATACGAAACCCTTTTATTTTCTTGTAAGTTCTTTATGTTTATGCAATTTAATAAGTTTTCTTTTGGATTTCTATCTGCGATGAGTGGCTAGAAACCCTAGCAGGTTCTAGGGGTTGATATTATTATGGATGCATGTTTAGGATTAATTAATAAGGTTCATGATTCCTATGTTTATTTTATAATTCTAATTTAATTCAAGGACCGAGAGGTGATGATTAATTTAGTTGTCTAGCTATTGATAGAAGGACCGAGAGGTGAATATTGATAGTGGGATTAGGAATACATGATACAATCTACACTATCCAAACAGATGTACTATATGTAGGAATTGAACTGATTTGCTTATCAGAATTGACTAATTTGGTGTACTTTGAGACCGAGCGGAGATAGTCACTAATTAGTAATCTAGGTTATATTTGCCAAACAAGGAAATATAGCATTATTGCAGTATTCCACCTGTTAAATTAATTGGTTCTTGCATGTCATCCATAATAAGAATTCTTCCCTAGAATCTGTGTTCTTTTAAATTTGATTTCAAAACTTCTTTAATTTTCTGCATTGTTCTCTTTACTTTTATAAAACCCTGATTTTGAATTCCTCAAACAATGAATCTTAGGATCATAGCTAGTATATATGATAGTTTTCCCACACAATTCCCCTGGATTCGATAACCTTAGAGTTTACAAATTTATTTGGCACTGTTGCTATAATTAATCTGTAGAAATTACAGTGATCAGCATGCATCTGCTGGATCTCAGCAGAGTACCCAGAGAGTGCCTGCTAGGCCACATTCAACAATGTCTAGGAAGAATGCTGAGCATTGTGCATCCAATGCTAGGATAACAAATCCTACCTTCTATCGGGGCAAGCAAGTTCAATATAATATTGTAAGACCTCAGTACCAGCAGTACACACCACATAGGAGGAACACCTATGTGAGGCCTGAGTCCACACGTTTTCCTTTCAAAGCGAATGTGAAGGCTAAGCACACCATTCAACCACGTTCGAATTATGCAAAGTTTGCTTATCCAACCAAGGCTGAGAAGGTTGCTAAGGGTGATGACAAGAAGAAAATCTTTAAGATCACCAAGATGTGGGTTCCAAAAGGAACCATGATCCACGCTAATCCTGCTAGACCTTATGCTAAGCGGGTACCTAAACAAACTTGTTAATTTTTGTAGGAACAGGATCCAAGAGCTAAGACATTAGGCATGTCAAATCAGTGGATCCTAGATAGTGGCTGCTCAGGACACATGGCGGGGCGCGAAGAGTTATTCTCAGAACTTCAAATAGTTTATGGCCCAACCGTCTTGTTTGGTGATAACAGCAAAGGTCAAAAGATTGGGAGAGGATGCATCGAGCAAGATGGAATGAGAATCATCAACGTTGCTCTCGTCTCTAATCTCAAACACAATCTACTGAGCATCATGCAACTGTGCAAGAATGGGTACAATGTCTTTTTCATTAATTTTAGCGGTGAAATTGTTGATAGTTCTACAGGTGAAGTGAAGCTCAAAGGCATCCGCAAGGGTGGCCTATACGTTGTTGACTTGTAAAGCGGCCAACAGCATTCCTGCTTCATAGCATTCAACAAGGAAGAGACAATTTGGCTATGGCACAAGAGGTTGGCTCATCTGAATTTCAAGACCGTCAACTACCTAGCCAAGCACAAACTTGTCGAGGGATTGTCGGAGGAGACTTTCCAAAAGGAAGGGAAATGCAAAGCTTGCCAGCAAGGGAAGCAGACGAAGGCATCCTTCAGATCAAATCTGGAGAAGGCCACCTCAGAGCGAATCCTTGAGCTATTGCACATGGATTTATTCGGCCCAGTCACTCCAGCCACTGTAAGTAAAAAGATTTATACACTAGCGGATGTTGATGACTTTTCCAGGTACACGTGGGTCAGATTGCTAAGGACCAAGGATGATGTAAAGCTCATCCTACCAGAGCTGATCCTGAAAGAGCAAAATAGCAAAGAAGTCACCGTGAAAAGAATTAGATCAAACAAGGGGACCGAGCTTTGCAATGGCATCATCATGGATTTTTGCGCTGAAGCTGGAATCGGGCATGAGAAATCCACTGCTAGGACCCCCCGGTAGAATGGTCTAGTAAAGAGAAGGAACAGGACCTTGAAAGAAGCAGTGCGGTCGATGCTAGCCGACTCTGAGCTGAGTGAAAAGTATTGGGGTGAAGCAGTCATTACTGCCTTCTTCACTCAGAATAGGAGCGCGATTAATGGGCGATTTAACAAAACTCCTTATGAAGTGTACAATCGTGAGCCTTCTCTTACTCATCTACGTACCTTTGGTTCAACATGTTATATTCACAACAATGGAAAGTCGAAACTTAACACTTTTTTCCTAAGACTGATGAGGGTGTGTTCCTTGGATATGGACACCCATCTCACAAAGGTTATAGAGTATTAAACAAGATGACTCAAGTTGTGGAAATAACATATAATGTTATTTTTTATGAGGCTACTATAGTGTGCAGGATTATTAAAGAACAAAATGATAACAATCATGAGACTAATGATGTTCATGGTCAATCTATCTTGAATTCTTTCAAAAATATGAGGATTGATCCGACTAAGTCTATGAGTGATTGTGATCCAGCACATACGCACTCAGCAGGTGATCAAATTGCTGAACCGGCTGATGATGCTAATAATCATGTTGAGGCCACCAACCAAATTTATCTTAATGATAATTTGGATATATTGGGATCGATCGATGAAGAAGATGAATAAATCCCAAAGCAAGCACCAGATGTTGAAGAAGGAATAGGCGCTGCTGAAGAAGTTGCCATAGACGATGCTGAGATGCAGAATGTTGAAGTGCCAGATGCTGTGATTCCAGTTGCTGAGATTCAAACTGCTGAGGTAAAGGATGTTGATGATGGGTTTTGTATACTGAAAGCATTTATTACAATGTGTATACAACGGTTTATTTCTCCTATCTGTTAACAATCGTACATGTATGAACAATGGTATCCTCTTGTCTCACCGATAGGGATGATTTTGCTGCGTGTAGTAGTTCACAGAAGACAGTATGATCACTTGACCTAGTGAGACATAAACCATAATCACAGCCGAGACAGCGTGTGAGGATACGTCTGTCCGGATGGCTGCGGCATTATCGGAATAAGTAGCTTGTCTTGGTTACTTGACATGCTGATACGCAGAGGTGGCGTATTGATGGACCGCAGTGAGATATATTCGTCTGTCTGACATCAGCGAATAAAAGATCTCGTTATATTGATTGAGTCCAAACCCTAACGAAGGTTCAGGGGTTTGCACGGGTTGACTGTTGCTTTAACTTGCCATGGTGGAGAGCCAACACAGCGCGCTCGTATATCTGCATCTTGGGTAACTGCAGTTCGTGTAGTACTGCCTGAGACTGAACTTAGGTAACCATATCCGAGTAATAGGATGGGGACATTCCCTGAGGAGCTCAATAACATTCATCGTGCCAAAGTCCTGCAGGCTGATTAAGTTCAGGCACGAGTGATAAGGTTTGAGTGGTACTACTCAGGAATAATAAGATATTAATTAATTGTAGTGAGAGCTTGTCAGAGGGTCCGATTAATTAATGAATGTCCGGTAACCTTAAATATGGGGATTCTCAATTAATGCAACCCGTTCTCACAACGTGGTAATAAAGGGGTAGGTCAGTATTAATTATGTGGTGAAAAAGAATTAATATTAATTAATTAATTGTGTCCTGGGTTGTGGACATGGGAATTAATTAATTTATAGGCCCACTTTATTATTTGCATTAGGTCCCAGGTCTGGCCCAAATAAGTGTGCTGAATTGAGCCCAAAATGGCCCATTAGGGATAAAACCCTAGGTCTATAAATAGACAGCTCTCTCTCATAAGTTGTAACACAGTTGAAACACACTAAACCTAGAGAGAGAGGGTGGCGCCGATTTTGGAGAAGAAAAGGAGGAGAATTTTCGAATTCTGGTCCTGCTCAAGCCACAGATCTACGGAGTCCTCACCAGTAGTCGATCTGAACAGCGCCGGGATACAGATCTGGAGAACAGATTTCTTTTCTTCTTTTCTAATTTTTGAATTTAATCTTGAAATTAGATTGCTAATTTCTGTTTCCGCAGATAAATTCGAATCGCGTGGTTGAATCGAAGTTTGGAATTCAAACGCGAAAGATCGGTTCAAAGACTACGGAATAACGGTAAACCCTAAATCCACAATCTTGTATTAAATTCATAGGAGCATGCTAGGGTTTTGTGAATTTGTATTATGAGCAATATCCATAGATCCGATCCGGTTCAGTTTGGTTTTGGTGATTTGGTTCACGTTAAAACCCTACAGTTGAACCCCAGGCAATTGCTGAGGAGAATGATGTAGCAGACAACAAACCAGCAGGCAATGCAAATGCTGAAATCCCAGTACCCAGCAATCCGAAACCAAGACGGCTTTAGATGCTATCATTGACGACGTCAACGATCCAGTCAGGACGTGATAAGGGATTGCTATGCTAGCGTGCTACATATCCCATGAAGAGCTTACCAAGATTGAAGATGCTTTACAATCTATAGATTGGGTGAATGCTATGCAGGAGGAGCTAGCTGAGTTCATGTGCAATCAAGTTTGGGAACTAGTAGACAGACCCGAGCATCAAAGCATTATTGGAACAAAGTGGGTCTTCAAGAACAAGAAGGATGAATCAGGAACCGTCATCTAAAACAAAGCGCGTCTAGTTGTCAAAGGATATAGACAATGCGAAGGAATTGATTATGACGAGACATTTGCTCCGGTAGCTCGACTGGAAGCAAATAGGTTATTCCTCGCTTATGATGCCCACAATGAATTTTTAGTCATGCAGATGGACGTTAAAAGTGCCTTTCTTAATGGTGAGCTCAAGGAAGAAGTATATGTTGAGCAACCACCGGGCTTCGAACAAGGAAATCAAGTCTATAGGCTCAGGAAATCCCTATATGGTTTGAAGCAGGCACCACGAGCGTGGTATGGAACGTTGTCCAAGTTTCTGCTGGATAATGGTTTTAAGAAAGGGAAGATTGATCAAACTCTCTTTCGCATTAAGGACGAAGGAAGTATTTTACTTGTGCAGATATATGTCTATGACATTATCTTTGGCTCTAAGGATCAAAACTTGTGTGACAAGTTCTCAGAGCTAATGCAAAATAATTTCCAGATGAGTATGATGGGGAAGATGTCCTATTTTCTGGGACTTCAAGTTCAGCAATCGAGTGAAGGGATCTTTATCCATCAGAGGAAGTATACAACAGATCTCATTACGAAGTACTCCCCAGAGAAGACGAAGAGTTTAAGGATTCCCATAAGCACAAGCAGTCAGATTTCTCTTGATGAAGGAGGAGAAGATATGAATCCTACATATTATCGAGGTATTATCGGTTCATTGTTTTATCTCAAGGCTAGCAGGCCAGACATTTCCTATGCTGTAGGAGTCTGCGCTAGATATCAAGCAAATCCTAAGAAATCGCATTTGGATGTTGCTAAGCGGATAATCCGATACCTCAAGTGCACCGAAGGTCTAGGAATTTGGTATCCAAGGTTTGATGGCCTAGCATTAAGTGCATATTCAGACTCAGACTTTGGAGGGCGCAAGATCGATCGTAAAAGCACCAGTGGCACTCGCCAATTCCTTGGACATAAGCTAATAAGTTGGTTTAGCAAGAAACAGCACTCGGTGGCTACGTCTACAACCGAAGCTGGATATGTAGCAGCCGCAAGTTGTTGTGCTCAAGTTTTGTAGATTAGGCAGCAACTGCTAGACTATGACATTCCTTCCGAATGCGTGCCAATCTACTGCGACAACAACAGTGCTAGGTGCATAACGAAGAATCATGTTCATCATTCCAGGACGAAGCACATTGATATTAAACATCATTTTATAAGAGATCATTAGGACAAGAATGATATCGTTGTCCAATATATATGCACTGAAGATCAGCTAGAAGATATCTTCACCAAATCGCTTGCTGAGGCCAGATTTAAAGAGCTATGTCTGAAGTTAGGCCTCATGGAATTAGAAAAAGACGTGGATGAATGAGTTCAAACCCTCATTCTTTCTTGGAATTCTTGGATTTTTTTTAGAATATGGAGAGAAACGTATCCCAGCTTACATTTTTTAGATGTTGTTTATGTTGCTGACGATATGGTTGCTAAGAAATTGGTTGTTGAGTCCAAGCTCTCAGCATTTCATTCATATGCTAAGTTATCGCAATAAGTGGTTCAGATGTTCACTAGAGGTCGAATGCTGAGTCCAAGCTCTCATCATTTCGTCAAAATGATATGTTATAATATTCTGTAAATCTCAATAAGTGGTACAGACGGTTGCTAGAGAATGTTTGCTGAGTCCGAGCTCTCAGTAGACAATATTAGAATGCTAGAATATATGAATGCTAGAATTGTAGGGTTTGAGTCTACGATGGACAACACGAGTTGCCATTAATTAAATTCATGCCAAGGATGGTTCTTAGGATACCATGAACGAATTTCAATTAAATAAACCATGCGATCCTATGCATGCTCCTACCAAATTAATTGCAGAGGATGGATTTAGAGAATACCTGATTTCACCGTTTGATCTACAGATCTAGATCGGAGCCAATAACGATGAAATAGATATGGATCTGAATCTGAACGTCGGCGATGAACGGTTGTTCCTACAGATCGGATCTTCTGATCTGTTCCCTTGCTCCTTGGAAATCTGGTGAGGATTATCTACCAAGTTGGATCCGAGATCTGGAGAAAACGATCAATTTCTCCCACAGGATCAGTCGCGCCGCCGTTCTCTCTCAATATACTGAAAACCCTAATTCTTAATGATCTCATAGAGAGAAGGCCTTTTATAGTGTTAGGGTTTTGAGAAACCCTAACCCTAATGGGCTTGAGCATTTCATGGGCCAAACAAGGGACCAGATGCAAATAATAAAGTGGGCCCTCTTTATTAATTAATTCTTCCTTGTTCAACCCAGAACATAATTAATTAATAAAACATTGTTATAACCTTCACCACGGTAACAATGCTGACTCGCCCCTTTATTACCACGTTATTAGGAACGGGTTGCACCAAACTAACATGATCCACATATTAAGGTTTTAGACATTCATTAATTAATTTTGCTTATGACAATCAGCCATAATTAATTAATCTCTTATTTCCTGAGTAATACCACTCACTCCTTTTCACTTATGCCTGAATTAAATAATTCAACCTGCAGGGTTTAGCATAATGAACCTTGTGAGCTCCTCAGGGAATGTCACCATCCTGAAACGGATATGCTTACCTAAACGTCCAGACTAAGCAGGCCACACACAAATTACCAACACCCAAAATACAAGTATTAGAGTACATGTAAGACTCGCAACTCTAGTAAATCAAATTGTGGTCAATCTGTGTGTGCCCCTTATCCTTCAGTTAGGTTTAAGATCATAGGAAGTATGTTAGGGATCTGGCTCATTCGTATGTCAATGAGAATGGCACATCCCACTGTTGATCCCATCAATACATAACTATATACCGACACATCAAGTAGCTACGATAAGCCCACTTATGAACCGATGTGCCGCAGCTTAGACCGACAGCCTATCCAGGGACCGTCTCAGCCGTGATATTGTTTATATCTCGCTAGGTCAAATGATTCATATGATCCTCTGTGATCTCCTACACACCATATGATCATCCCTATAGGCGAGATAATAGGATATTATGGTTCGTTGTATGTTCGTTTCATCAGATAGCGAGTATTGTTGCAGCAACATATATGAAGACCAGTGTACAAAACACTTAATCATATATGCTTTCAGTATATAATCCCAACAATCTCCCACTTATACTTAAAGCATAATACCATTGCTTTATCAAAGTATTAAGTGTGTCTATACTGTCAATCACTCCCACTGCATTCACGTCACCTCTTGTCACGATTTCTCGTATGATGTGACATCACACATCCTATGTGTTTCACCACCTTGTGAGTCTTGGGTTCCCTTGAGTTTGTCATTGCACCAACATGATCACAATTCCATGTGACTTTATTAGGCAAACTCAGAACACACACCTCTGGAGGATAACACCGGAGTTATACTGCTTCTTGCGAAGCTAATGAAGCTGTGAAAGACTCAGCCTTCATACCGAAATTCGCAACACATTTCTGTGTTAGATACCGATAACTCCTCCTCAAAGGCCAACACATAGTTAGAGGTTGATTTCCTTTCCTTATGATCCTTCTGGATATCCGATGCCATTCAACTCACACGGCACATTTGAAAAACAATGTGCTTGTCCAGAGTTGAACTGATATCTGTTTAACATGCTTATAGCATCACAGATATCTAACTTCGTTCATTTACAATATTGAAAGATAACAATCTTTCTTGCTATGAACGACTCACCACAGAATCAATTTAAGCGACTTGAGATACCTGAACATCTTTTTTCTTGTGTCAACACAAGACTTTAATTCAAAAAATGCTCCAAAATGTCATAAGTCCTACTTCTGAAACTGTTCGGATAACCATCCTTTATGCCTGACAATATCTCCACACCGTTTCCGAATGTGAAAATACTACCTGCATAATGTGCAAGGAAAACCACGCTTCCGCTGACACATAACTGGTACATAAAACTCTCATTCTCGATAGACAATATCGAAATGTCTGTTACATGATCTTGAAGCTCCTTTAAGTTCATACTTGAACTACCTTAGCTTCGAGACATGATGCTGCACATAACTTATCTGGTTGTCGCACACAGATGTCATCACCCTTTATCAAGGTACCCGTTTATAAAATACGGATGACGTCATCTATCTTCCAGATATTTAGATTCATATGTGCTGTTATGGTTAAGAAAATTCGAATGGGTTTAATAGTTGCAACCAGTGAGAAAGTCTTGTTGTGAAACATACCTTACTCACTAACCTAGATTTTCGAGAACATACTAGGTTACCATTCGAGCACTTCTTTCTTTGTATATCAATCAGTTGCCTATAGCCGGTAAGCTATTTGGCAATCACTGATCCTGATATACAACCATAACTTTTACTGATTCATTTCTGAATCCATGACTTGACGTCATTAAGCCGCATCGTTTGTCTTAACAACTTCGTTGCGCTTTAAGGGATAAGTACGATGTTGTTCGTTAAGCTGGGAACAAGTCCAGAGACTGTTTCCACGAACCAGTACCTTTAAGCCTGTTAAGGCAAACTCCCACTGCAATGATGCTCCTCTTATGTTGTCAGTGGTTGGTGCATTCGTTTGTGGTCTACCACCTTGCATAGGTGACCGTGCAATCGGTACCATACCTCCCAAGGTATGCTCAATATGCCACGGGGTATTTCCTGATGGATTTGAATTGTCTTCTCTAAAATGTTAGAGAACAATCTCACATTTGGATTCATGGTTTTATCCTATACAACTTGCTTGTATCTAGGATACACAAAGCAACCATTTTTTTTTTGTTTATCTGGAATAGCTCACAAAGCAGTACTAGCTTAAACCTTTCTTCCAACCAATCAGTTTCCTTTATCAGCTTAACAGTCGAATTACCCATCATTGCCCTTTTTGACATGGTCAAGGTCTGCTAGGGTATTTGGAACTGATTTAGAAGACACTACTAGATTAAGCAAACATACAACTGCTTTTGGCGCTGTTCCCAAAACAAAAATTTGGCAAAGCTGACATAACTTACAAACCTTTAAAGAATCTTATTTCGTTTTACCTACACTATCCCAATCGAGGGATAATAGGTGTAGTTAACTGGGATGCAATCCCTTCGCTCTGCTAGATACTGTAAATCCTATCACTTAAGATATACCATTATGAATGAACCATAATGTTTTTACGGTCTTGTTTAACTTATTCTCTACCTTAGTCTTGAACGCTCTTGATTAAAGCAAGAGACTAAGACTTGTAGTGAACTAGATAAACATATCCAAATCTTAAATGGTTACAGTATCAATGCCTGTTAAGGCAACTGCGAAAGTAGACTCAAACCAGTAAACCAGAGAAAACACGAAATAACCTATAGAGATACAATCGCCTATTAAAAGGCCTGGTTACAATCTTATACCTCTAAGTAGTTTTCATAAGTACCATTCTTTGGAAAACCTGGATTGAATCCATAATTCCATAAATTACTTAAAACTACTTAGACTGATGTAACCTATCTCTATAGAGATTCCTTTAAATTATACCTTAGAACACTGAGAGTTTATGTAATCAAGTAATGAAGAGATAATCATCTATAATAGAAAACACTGTTATTCATTCATGATAGATAAACTTTAGTGAATAACTGATAATCCATTACAATAGATGAAAATATGTTTATCAAAACCAAAACAACATCTCTTCAGAAACTTTAATTAAAATAGAGTTTTTAACATAAACTCAAAGTAAAATCTCCATCAACTGAAGTAGCAACTTCCAACATCAATCTTGGAGATGGTAATCCCGCCATCTTCAAGCCTGAAGCTTGATTCCCTGCAAAGTGTAGCAAACACGATTAGTGACCTCAGTTACCACTACCCACTAAGGAGTAGAAAACTAATACTAAACATGTTACCACAAGCAATGCAAAAGATGACGTACCTTGTCCCTTAGTTACCAAACTTGGACAATTTACTTTCCAGTGACCCTTCTTGCCACACTTGAAATATTTTTCCTTCTTGTTATCTTTCTTTCCTTTGTTCTCTCCTTTACCATTCTTCTTCTTCTTGTCAATACGACACGATTTAGAAGAACTTTTAGCAAGAGATCAGGAATGAACTGATAAGGCAAGACTGCTCCCACTGCTTCCTTCATTCCTCTTTTCTTTGACATCACTCTTTCGACTCGGAAGCAAATCAGAGTGACTCACAGAAAAGACTTAAGAAGCTTCTGTTGATACAAGATCCTTAAGCAGACTGTGAACAGTATACTCACTCTTGTTTTTCTCAACAGAAATTCTGAAGTCATCAAATGACTTCGGTAACGTGTTGAGTATCAAGTCAATTTTGACATCATTGTCAATTTGACCACCCATTAATTTGTACTCATCTATGAGCTGGATGAGTGATTCCACATGTTCACGTACCGAACAGTTCCGACCCATTTTCTGTCTTACAATACGCTTGATAAGACTGGATCTAGCATGTCCATCGAGTCCACCATATGTTACATCAAGACGTCGCATAATGTCACGCGCAAGCCATACATCACTATAATGAGGACGCAGTGCATCTGACATACCAGCCAAGATATATTGTCTGGCCATGCCATTCGACCACATCCACATGTGATACTGTGCACGCTCCTCATCGAAAGATGTATCAGTCGGTGAACTCGGACAGGGAGTTTTCATAACAAACAAATGTCCAAATGAATCCAAGAGTTTGACAATGTCACTTTTCCATCCAGGAAAATTCAGACCAGTCAAGGAATTGTGTACGATTGAATTGATGAGCGATGCAATAATAGGCATATCTGAAAACAAATAAGCGAATTAAAGTAAGCACATACTACGAACAATTGAAACAAATATGCATAGAACCTTTAGATAAAACAATGCAATTTGCTTCCTCCAATTGCCAAAGCAAATTCACCGCAAGCTACCCGAGTAGACCGTTTACGGCTAACGCTCGACCAGACCTAAATAGGTCCTTTAATTTCTTAACATGCCAGGTATCTTAAGTAAAAGAAATTATATTGGAGATCTTAAGACCATGTTCACCTATCCGGAGCAGGGACATCATAAATGAGTTATACTCCAGGCAACATCTAAGCCAAATAAACCACAATCCTAACTCCGAATGATAAATGGCGATTGGCATACGTAATAGACCCATGCCGCATGCCCTTAACATCCTTTGTTATCCCACTTAGATAAATCTTAGAGACCAGTGAAAGTTGTCTCAATGCAAGCTACCCGAGTAGACCGTTTGCTTAGAGGCTCCCACTTCTCATCTTAAAATAAGTGTTTTATTTTGGAAACCTCATTGCATTGGAACTCGTGAGGAACCCCTAACGTAAGCTACCCGAGTAGACCGTTTACGCTTCAAGATGCCCCACTTCCAATGAGAGGTCGTATTTGTGGAGGTCTAATGATCTTGGTTAGAAAAGAACCAAAACCCAGCTTAGTATTTTTTTTAATTCTAAAGGTTTCATGCGCACACATTATTTTATGTTCCCATAAATTATGTCACATCTAAAATTCCATCATAAATTAATATGATTCCGAAATTTATAGACACAATTTAAACATTAAGACATGCTAAAAAATTAAATAAACATAAGACATGCTCAAAAATAAATCACATAAGACATGCTCAAAAATTAAATTGCAACATGCTTATAAATGTAAATAATTAAAGCAAATAATCATGCTTCCTATTATTTACTAGTGCGCACATAATAAATCACATCAATACGAGAATAAATAAATAAAAAAATAAATTCTCGTGGCCCCTCAGATGCGATTACATGGAAATAAATTAAATCTAACTATTACAAGATTTAAATTCCAATACAGATCTTCAAACTGGGCCTCCGTTGGACTTGAAATATGATTTGAACTGCATAAACAACATTTAGGCTTTGAATTAGGGTTTCTGGCCCAAATCAAGAACCAAACCCTAATTTTCACACTGTGGGCTGCCTCCGGGCTGAGGAGCCCGATTTTCGGCCCGAGCTGGAAAACCCTAGGTTTTGCAAACCCTAGTTTCACAAACCCTAGCCGCCACCTACACAGCACCCGACGGCCGCCGCCTGCTGATAAGCTCATTATTTCACTCACTTATCTATATTATTTTTATACTGTTTTATGTAGTTATATGGAGTTTATATATATATAATTTATGCATGAATCAATATTAGGTGGTGCTAGGTGTATTTTGGTATTTATGCAGGTTTTAGGCCAAAACTCACGAGAAAACCGTTCCAAAAGCAGTAACGTGTAAGAGTAGCAGTGAAGAGTTTTTTCACAAGAGGAATTCGGGCTATTGGAGCATCGCAATGGATGATGCTTTGAGTTAGCTCTCCAATGCAATGGGAATCGGGTAAATTGGAGTTCGGGGGAGGAAGTTATGGCCAAAACCGTGAGACCGCGCAGAAGGGGCGAGAAGCTGCGTCGACAGACGCCAATCAGGATCGATCGACGCCGACCAGGAAGCCACGTCGATCGACATGGATCAGCCACGATCAACGCGAGCGAGTCAGCTGGAGCGGAAATCTGATAAAAATCGGATTTATTCATATCTTTAACCCTAGATTTGATATGATACACCTCCACCTCTATATATAACCTTGTAAAATCGAATTTTAAGCACTCCTCATTCCAGAATTCAGATTTTAGAGATTTTTCCAAGAGTTTTTAGAGTTTATGTTTGAAGACAGAAATTTGTGGGAAGACATTCAGATCCAAGTTTTTATGCAATTCAGGTTTTATTTTTCCTTGATGAATATTACTTTGAATATGTGTAACTAAACTTCTTTTTAGATTCTAGGGTTTCGAATTATCAATGTATGCATGTTTGATTAATTGAATTATTTTCCCTTTCCCTTCGTAGTTTATGAAATCTGTGCTTATTCATAATCTTGATTTGCTGGCCACATCTTAGGATTATCTAGTTGATTACTTGAGACGTATATGTAATAGTTTTCAATGGAAAGAGATTTTCACAATATAATCTGATTTCTTGTCGTAACTGAAGGAGATTGATTGTAGGGATAAATCTGTAGATCTTTGGAGTTAGTTAATTTATCTTGAGACCATGCGGAGATAGGTAATTGACTAATCTACTTTATGAATTGTCCAACAAAGAAGTTCATAATATCTTTCTGATGTTTCACTACGAAGAGGAATTAAAATTGGGAATTAATCAATTCATTCATCCATGTCATACTTGATAGGTAGATATCTCTGGAATCTGTGCCTCTCATAACCGTTTTCATCCAAAGCCTTTTAATTTCCTGTTTACTTTTCATTAGCAAGTATTACGATTTTCAAAACAAACAAAACTTTAAATTTGATTTTCCTAACCAGTATTTTGAGAACTTCTGATTTAGTACTTAAGGTTTTTTCGTTGCTTCATTCCCCTGGATCGATAACTTTAGGGTTTACCAATTTATTTGCCACTATTTCTATAATTAATCTGTAGAAATTACAGTGATCAAATTGGCGCCGTTGCCGGGGAATGAATAGAATTAATCTTACTATTAAGTCTGTGATTAAAATACTGATTTAGGCTGTAATTTTTGCATTTTCCTTTAAATTCTCGTATTTTCATAATTCACGTCAGTCGACGCTTAACCTCGTCGATCGATGCAGCTATTTTCTTTCTCGTCGATCGATGCCTATGCTCGTCGATCAACGCAGTCTCTATTTTCTGAATTTCAATTTTTCTTATTTCAGTTCGTTCCATTTTATTTACAGTCTTACCTCACTACCCCCTTTTTCTGTACAGGTAGTGCATGAGTACGAGAGCTAGAGGAAAGGATCCACTTTATTACTACCCCGACATTGAGGCCACTTGCAAAAAGATCAGAAAGAATAAGCGTGCTCAGGAAAGCTCAAGTAGTCAAGTGATGGATGATAACGAACAGCCGCCACCAATGCTAACTGCGGAGGAGCAGGCAGTGCTTCTCCAAGACGTCCAAGCTATGAGGGTGCAAATCCAACAGTTCAATCTGGAAAGAGATCTCGAGAGGAACAACCGGAATAATAGGGATTTTCGCCGCAACCCACTCTTCGAGGAAAATCCTGACCATGAAGAGGATGACAACCAAAATCCCCCAGAGGAATCTGACGATGAGGAAGAAGAGGAGGCCATGCAGAACCGGTATAGACCACGGTTCAGGGAGACAAACTTCAGGATTGGCATCAATGCCAATAATTTTGAGCTAAAGACTGGATTGGTGCAGATGGTGCAGCAAAATCAATTCGGAGGAAGACCTACTGAGGATCCTTATGCACATCTGGATAAGTTCCTGATGCTCTGCAACACTGTCAAAATCGGAGGAATCAGCAAGAGTGCCATCCGAATGCGTCTATTCGCATTTTCTCTGAGGGATAAGGCACAGTCTTGGTTCACTGCACTGGAGAAGGAGAGTATTAGCACATGGACTGAATTGAGGAACGAATTTCTGGAAAACTTCTTCCCTCCGAATGTCATCAGGCAGAGAAGAAAAGAAATCATCAGATTCGCTCAAAGACCAGATGAAAGCTTCAGTGAGACGTGGGAGCGATTCAAAGAGCTACTGAGATCTTGCCCCGGACATAGCTTTCCGCCAGGAGAACAGGCAGAAGCGTTCTATGAGGGACTCAATGATAAGACCGTCAAATTGGTGGACACCACACTGGTGACACCATCATGACAAAAAGAAGAAAGAAGGTCATGGAATTCTTCCAAAAGATGGCCAACAACACCAAACAGTGGTCCACAAGTCGACATCAGCCTGTGATGGCGGTCGAGAAGGAGAAAGAGAAAGTTGCCGAGCAACCTGATTTGGCAACCGAGCTGAAGAAGCTAAGGGAAGATTTTGCTGCACTGAAGCAGGAAAAGACAGTTGCTGTAGTAGAGCCAGTGCAAACTCCGACTGAGGGGGATTGTGCCGCTGTAAATTTCATGCAAATGGGTGGTTACCAAAACAACTACCGTTGAGGATATCAGCAGTATAATCAGCAGCACAACCAGCCCTACACTTTTAATCACGCGAGGAACCATCCTAGATTTTCCTACGCGAACCACCAAGCCGTGGAGCAGCCACCACCGGGATTTGCAGTGCAAGATGGAGAAGTGGTGGAGAAGAAGAAGCCAAATCTCGAGGAGATTTTGGCTAAGTTCATGGAAGGCTCCACTGATACGATAGCCAAGCTAAAGCAAGAAATCTCGGGCATGAATACTAAAGTGGACCAGGTGCAGAACCACGTACAAATTATAAAAACCCAGGTCAGCCAGATCGCCGATGCCCTCGGAGCCTAGCACAAGCCGTGACAGCTTCTGAGCAACACTCAAGTCAATCCCAAGAACCAGAATCAGAGGAACCAAGTGAATGCCATAACTCTGAGAGAGGGTAAATCATATGAAGGGCCAAAGCAGGCGGGGGAAGAAGCCGTGCAGGACAAGGAAGCCGTCGCAGCCCCGTCGATCGATGTAGCATCTCCATCGATCGATGCAACTCCAAAGGCCACATCGATCAATGCTACTCCTCCTCAATCGACGTCCGCCCCTGCTCCACCAGTGAAGAAACCGCCCTTGCCATATCCACAGCGGTTTGCCAAAATAAAGATGAACGAGAAATTTGCACGCTTTCTTGAGAACATGAAGAAAGTGAACATCAACATCCCGCTAATTGAGGCACTGCGAGAGATACCGGGATATTTCAAGTTTTTGAAGGATATGGTCTCTCAGAAAAGACCCTTCGTGGAGCACGAGAGGGTCAACTTGTTCGAGGAATGCAGCGCGATTATTCAAAAGAAGATGCCGCTGAAGAGCGAAGACCCGGGATCCTTCACGATCCCCTGCGTTATTGGAGGAAAAAACCTTTGGGAAGGTCCTCTGCGATTCTGGTGCATCCATCAACTTAATGCCACTGTCTATCTTCAAGAGACTGGAGATCGAGAGCCTCAAACCAACGACCATATCATTACAGATGGCTGACAGGTCGGTGTCCTACCCAAGAGGCATCGTAGAAGACGTTCTTGTGAAGGTGAAGGACTTCATCATTCCAGCAGACTTCGTGGTGCTTGACATGGAAGAAGACCACAACATTCCGCTGATCCTGGGGAGATCTTTCTTGAAGACTGTTGGAGCGTTGATTGACATTCGGGATGGCAAACTGACGTTCCGAGTTAATGACGAGTCAGTCACCTTCCTCATCTACAAAGCAGTGCAGAAGCGTAGTGAAGGGAGCTACCGAGAAGAGTGCCACATGATCAAATGTTCAAATCCAGTGATTTCCTCTCCCTTTCCTTCTCTTAAAACTGATCCGGATTCTCCGGAGAACTGCTTACTACACTATTTGTTTTTGTCTTCAGATTTGGATAAGGCAGACGATGAGCTCGTAGATTTGGTGATGAAGCTGGATGTATCTGAGGGAATAACACATGAGAAAGAGAGCAAATGAAAGCGGTTACCAAGCCGACACAACCAGAAAAAGAAGAGAAAACATGGAAAAGCACCCACGTCGATTGACGCAGATGCCACATTGATCGATGCAACATCGGGAGCCACGTCAATCAATGCAACTGTCACATCGATCGACGCACGATGGAAGACAAAGATGGAGTTTTCATCGGCAGAAGCAGCACGACGTAGAAAAGGGATTGCTGCAGTTTCATCCATGTTGATCGATGCAAACTTGGAAAAGCAGCTATCTAACTCCGATCCGCTGGTTCTGGAACTCAAGATGCTTCCGGCAAACCTCAGCCCCTCATTATACACGTACAAAGTCCTTCTGGAAGAAGATGCCATGAACTGGGGGATGCGAGTTGTCAAGAACAAAGATGAAAAGGAGGTCGCGAAAAGACCCGTCTGGACCCGACCTCCCTAGTGGTGATTTGGAGACTCCGGGGGATAAAAAGTTGATGTCTGAGATCAACTACCAGGTATCGTTCCCTCTTTTGTCTGATTTTCAAACTTATTCCACTCTTCGAGTTGGAAATAAGTTTGGGGGGATGTGGACAAGAGATGGAACGTTTTGTCTTTTATTTATTCTGCTTTTTTTCTTTAATTTTTCGTATTTTATGCTATTTTTGTGGCGAAAAATTTTGAGTTTTGAGATAACCTGAATAAGACTGTGAGATTAGAATTGATTGAAGGTTGAGAGTGAATTGATTGAGATTGTGGTTAGATGCCTATGAATGTAGAATACCGCATGATAGGACTAATTTGACACTTATACTTGCATGCTGATTGAGCTGATTTGAAATTGACTGTGGAAGAAAATTTTTGAACACTTTTGTGAGAAATTGAGCCTTTATTTCGTTTGATGTGAGATTCACATGTGTGTTTTTATTTCTCTAGAACTTGCCTATTTTCTGTGTTGAGACTGCATAGTGTGCACAAGTTTAGAAAATGATCTTAGGCCATCTTTGTTAACCCAATATTCAAAACACTGTCCCTTCACAATAAAATTTTCCCTAGTTAGCCACTTTGAGCCTGTACAATTTTTCTTTCCTTGTCTATGAGATTAAGAAAAGTATTGTCTCACTCGTGTCTTGAGTTGTGGTATGTATGGGGTTGATTGGTGAATTCGTGATAAGATATGATAAATTAGTGGTGAAAAGATGTATGTTTGAGAAGCTCTAGAAATAATTAGAATTCTCATAAGCTCTCTGAGAAAAAAAAAGTATTATGAAAGAGCATAAGAGATTCAAATATGAGCTAGAAAAAGAGGAAAAAAATTTAGTTTCTTGATGTATATGAGGAGATGAGGTGGATGATTATAGATAGTGGTTGGATATGTTGAGAGTCATGAACTCAATTGATTTAGTCACTTGGCCATATTTCCCTACCTTATCAGAAAAAGCCTACGTTACAACCTTTCGAAAGTCCTTTTTGATTCTAGACTTGTGTGCACATTCTAGCAGTGGAGATATTAGAAAATTTGCAAGCCTATGGTAGAAATTTCTTCATACATGTTGTTGAGTGATTTCATCTTTACCTTAAACACTTGAGAGTTGAGCGATACACTTCCTGTGAGTTTTTCCACGGTTGATGAATTTTCTGTCTCTTTCAAATTGCTTGTGGGTAGTGGATTCTTGGTTCTTGACTACGATGAATCTTGTGAGGCATTACACTTTAACCGCATGATATCTTTTGATTTCTTTCTTGCCTATTGATTGAGGACAATCAAACGTTCAAGTTTGGGGGGTTTGATAAGCTCATTATTTCACTCACTTTTCTATATTATTTTTATACAATTTTATGTAGTTATATGGAGTTTATATATATAATTTATGCATGAATCAATATTAGGTGGTGTTAGGTGTATTTTGGTATTTATGCAGGTTTTAGGCCAAAACTCACGAGAAAACCGTTCCAAAAGCAGTAACGTGTAAGAGTAGCAGTGAAGAATTTTTCCACAATAGGAATTCGGGCTATTGGCACATGGCAATGGATGATGCTTTGAGTTAGCTCTCCAACGCAACTGGAATTGGGTCAATCGGAGTTCAGGGGAGGAAGTTATGGCCAAAACCGTGAGACCGCGCAGAAGGGGCGAGAAGCTGCGTCGACCGACGCCAATCAGCATCGATCGACGCCGACCAGGGAGCCACGTCGATCGATGTGGATCAGCCACAATTGACGCGAGCGAGTCTGCTGGAGCGGAAATCTGATAAAAATCGGATTTATTCATATCTTTAACCCTAGATTTGATATGATACACCTCCACCTCTATATATAACCTTGTAAAATCGAATTTTAAGCACTCCTCATTCCAAAATTCAGATTTTAAAGATTTTTCCAAGAGTTTTTAGAGTTTATGTTTGAAGACATAATTTTTTTGGAAGACATTCAGATCCAAGTTTTTATGCAATTCAGGTTTTATTATTCCATGATGAATATTACTTTGAATATGTGTAACTAAACTTTTTTTCAGATTCTAGGGTTTTGAATTATCAATGTATGCATGTTTGATTAATTGAATTATTTTCCCTTTCCCTTCGTAGTTTGTGAAATCTGTGCTTATTCATAATCTTGATTTGCTGGCCACATCTTAGGATTATCTAGTTGATTACTTGAGACGTAACTGTAATAGTTTTCAATGGAAAGAGATTTTCACAATATAATCTGATTTCTTGTCGTAACTGAAGGAGATTGATTGTAGGGATAAATCTGTAGATCTTTGGAGTTAGTTAATTTATCTTGAGACCGAGCGGAGATAGGTAATTGACTAATCTACTTTATGAATTGTCCAACAAAGAAGTTCATAATACCTTTCTGATGTTTCACTACGAAGAGGAATTAAAATTGGGAATTAATCAATTCATTCATCCATGTCATACTTGATAGGTAGATATCCCTGGAATCTGAGCTTCTCATAACCGTTTTCATCCAAAGCCTTTTAATTTCCTGTTTACTTTTCATTAGCAAGTATTATGATTTTCAAAACAACCAAAACTTTAAATTTGATTTTCCTAACCAGTATTTTGAAAACTTCTGATTTAGTACTTAAGGTTTTTTCGTTGCTTCATTCCCCTGGATCGATAACTTTAAGGTTTACAAATTTATTTGCCTCTATTTCTATAATTAATCTGTAGAAATTACAGTGATCACCTGCGGCCGGAGTTTGTAGCCAGCCGTCGCCCGCACTCAGCCGACCTCGCCCCGGCTGCCACCATCGCCGGCCGACGCTGCAACAGAACCGCCACCGGCCAGAGACACGAAGTAGCACACAAAGCAGGGTTGTGCTACAACATCCGCCACCGCGTGCAGCCGCACGCAGCTGTGCCAATGCCCCGGCGTGCGTCCGCGACCACCGTTGCTTCTGCTCGCCGTGTGCGGCCGCTCCCTCTGCAAGCAACCACCACCATCGCCGTCTTCTTCGAAATGCGAAGGGAGAGAGAGGCGGGCGCAGCCCAGCCAGAGGGAAAGATCCCCGCCGCCGCCACCCACTGGTCGCGTGTGCTGCGAACCCGCGCGTCGTCCAGCCTACACCGCCGCGCGCAGGAGGCGCGCGGCCTGCCGGACCTGGGGCTCCACCGGAAACGCGTGCAGCAGCCATGAAAACTGGGCGCAGCCCAGCCGCAGGCAGAGTGGCTGCACTCCGCCACCACTCGTCACCGCCGCCGAGGTCTCCGCCGCCGGCGAAGTACTCCCCAGAGAAGACGAAGAGTTTAAGGATTCCCATAATCACAAGCTGTCAGATTTCTCTTGATGAAGGAGGAGAAGATATGAATCCTACATATTATCGAGGTATTATCGGTTCATTATTTTATCTCACGGCTAGCAGGCCAAACATTTCCTATGCTGTAGGAGTCTGCGCTAGATATCAAGCAAATCCTAAGAAATCGCATTTGGATGTTGCTAAGCGGATAATCCGATACCTCAAGTGCACCGAAGGTCTAGGAATTTGGTATCCAAGGTTTGATGGCCTAGCATTAAGTGGATATTCAGACTCAGACTTTGGAGGGTGCAAGATCGATCGTAAAAGCACAAGTGGCACTCGCCAATTCCTTGGACATAAGCTAATAAGTTGGTTTAGCAAGAAACAGCACTCGGTGGCTACATCTACAACCGAAGCTGGATATGTAGCAGCCGCAAGTGGTTGTGCTCAAGTTTTGTGGATTAGGCAGCAACTGCTAGACTATGACATTCCTTCCGAATGCGTGCCAATCTACTGCGACAACAACAGTGCTAGGTGCATAACGAAGAATCATGTTCATCATTCCAGGACGAAGCACATTGATATTAAACATCATTTTATAAGAGATCATTAGGACAAGAATGATATCGTTGTCCAATATATATGCACTGAAGATCAGCTAGAAGATATCTTCACCAAATCGCTTGTTGAGGCCAGATTTAAAGAGCTATGTCTGAAGTTAGGCCTCATGGAATTAGAAAAAGACGTGGATGAATGAGTATAAACTCTCATTCTTTCTTGGATTTCTTGGATTTTTTTGAGAATATGGAGAGAAACGTATCCCAGCTTACGTTTTTTAGACGTTGTTTATGTTGCTGACGATATGGTTGCTAAGAAATTGGTTGCTGAGTCCAAGCTCTCAGCATTTCATTCATATGCTAAGTTATCGCAATAAGTGGTTCAGATGTTCACTAGAGGTCGAATGCTGAGTCCAAGCTCTCATCATTTCGTCAAAATGCTATGTTATATTATTCTGTAAAACTCAATAAGTGGTACAGACGGTTGCTAGAGAATGTTTGCTGAGTCCGAGCTCTCAGCAGACAATATTAGAATGCTAGAATATATGAATGATAGAATTGTAGGGTTTGAGTCTACGATGGACAACACGAGTTGCCATTAATTAAATTCTTGCCAAGGATGGTTCTTAGGATACCATGAACAAATTTCAATTAAATAAACCATGCGATCCTATGCATGCTCCTACCAAATTAATTGCAGAGGATGGATTTAGAGAATACCTGATTTCACCGTTTGATCTACAGATCTAGATCGGAGCCATTAACGATGAAATAGATATGGATCTGAATCTGAACGTCGGCGATGAACGGTTGTTCCTACAGATCTGATCTTCTGATCTGTTCCCTTGCTCCTTGGAAATCTGGTGAGGATTATCTACCAAGTTGGTCCGAGATCTGGAGAAAACGATCAATTTCTCCCACAGGAACAGCCGCGCCGCCGTTCTCTCTCAATATACTGAAAACCCTAATTCTTAATGATCTGATAGAGAGAATGCCTTTTATAGTGTTAGGGTTTTGAGAAACCCTTACCCTAATGGGCTTGAGCATTTCATGGGCCAGACCAGGGACCAGATGCAAATAATAAATTGGGCCCTCTTGATTAATTAATTCTTCCTTGTTCAACCCAGAACATAATTAATTAATAAAACATTGTTTTAACCTTCACCACGGTAACAATGCTGACTCGCCCCTTTATTACCATGTTATTAGGAACGGGTTGCACCAAACTAACATGATCCACATATTTAAGGTTTTAGTCATTCATTAATTAATTTGGCTTATGACAATCAGCCATAATTAATTAATCTCTTATTTCTTGAGTAATATCACTCACTCCTTTTCACTTATGCCTGAATTAAATAATTCAACATGCAGGGTTTAGCATAATGAACCTTGTGAGCTCCTCAGGGAACGTCACCATCTTGAAACAGATATGCTTACCTAAACGTCCAGACTAAGCATGCCACACACAAATTGTCAACACTCAAAATACAAGTATTAGAGTTCATGTAAGACTCGCCACTCTAGTAAATCAAAGTGTGGTCAATCTGTGTGTGCCCCTTATCCTTCAGTTAGATTTAAGATCATAGGAAGTATGTTAGGGATCTGGCTCATTCGTATGTCAATGAGAATGGCACATCCCACTGATGATCCCATCAATACATAACTATGTACCGACACATCAAGTAGCTAGGATAAGCCCACTTATGAACCGATGTGCCGCAGCTTTGACCGACAGCCTATCCAGGGACCGTCTCAGCCGTGATACTATTTATATCTCGCTAGGTCAAATGATTCATATGATCCTCTCTGATCTCCTACACACCATATGATCATCCCTATAGGCGAGATAATAGGATATTATGGTTCGTTGTATGTTCGTTTCATCAGATAGCGAATATTGTTGCAGCAACATATATGAAGACCAGTGTACAAAACACTTAATCATATATGCTTTCAGTATATAATCCCAACAAGAATATATGGATGCTAGAATATGAATGTTGAGTCCAAGCTCTCAGCAGTTCATATGTTTGCTAACGATTCCCTATGCTAGCAGATTGCTGAGTCCAATCTCTCAGCAGTCTACGAAACTCAAAGCGGGAAGATTTTTAATTTGAAATGATGGGTCCGACACGGTGCATTTAATGCGTGCAACTTGCTGCGACAAATCAGGAGTCGACACGTCAAAAGCACTCGATCATTTTAGGGTGTGGGTTACCATACGAAGAGTCTCTTATATCCTGAATCGTTGATTGAATTTGAAAAGGCGTTTCCCCAACCGTCGGATAATTACTCAAGAGGTATAAACATTACACTTCGTTCAACCATCAAACTTTCTACACTTTGTGCGATCTAAATCCCTATAATTTCCTAAGCATCCCAAATTCTCCAAACTTCGAAATTCTCTCAAATATTTTCCAAACATGTCTACTAATCTCAAATCCTCCACTACTTTTGAGAACCCCCCCCCCCCCCCAAGTTCTACCTTAAGCCTATTGATGGTAAACCCCTACACGAAAGATACGCACCGGGCTTTACTGTGATTGTGAAGAAAGAAGATATTGAAGATGAGATACCATATGCTCGCCTGGTCACTCTTGCCAAGAAGGAGTAGTCCAGTCTATCTAATGCTCAGAGGGGAGCTGCGCAGATCATGAAGGATAGAATTCTGTACACGCCTCTTGCCGCTGTACACTTTCGAACATGGGTGATGGATACCTTGGTCAATGAACAGGTAGTCCAGTATTTGTCTTCTGAACCTATGAGGTTTCGACCTCATATGGTCTCGGAATTTTATGCACGGGCAGTTATCGCTGACAATCTCAAGTCATTCACGACCTCTGTATTTCGGACTCTTATCACAGTAACCGTTGAGGGGCCTTGCACAGACGTTCGGCCTTCGCACCTCTGGCAAACGCATCTCAACCTACAAAGTCGTAAATACAGAAGAGATGAAAGCAAGGTGGAAAATGTTGAAGAAGCCCGAGATAAATGAGGACCTGAAGAACCCATGGAAGGTTGCGACCCCCACAAATCAATTTAAGGAGGATTTCAGAACCTTAGCCGATTTGCTTGTGAAGATGTTCCAATGCGATACTGGATCGTATTCCGAACTATCCGCTAAGAAATATGCCATCATGATGGCGTTGGTTGATAGAGTGAAAGGGAATTCGGCACAATTCTTCTTCGAGCGGTGGTTGGACCACGCGAAGAAAAACCTGAAGCTCAAGAAAGAAGGAGTTTTCATGTCCAACGTTAATTTTGGACTGAAAATCAGTAAGTTCATCGAGACCATCTTCCAGAAGGATGAACTTGATTGGGGAGAGGATCTGCTTCCCACTGACTTCATCCCCCAGACAAAGAAGAAGCCAACTCCAACAAACATGACCCAACCATAGAGACAAAAGGGGAAATCCAACGTTAACCCCAATGATCCTACTTCAGAGGAGGATGAAGACCCGCCACTCTTGCCGAACTACAGTTGGAGCAAGCAATTCCTATGACTGCTGAGGAAATTGCTGCTGCTAGGAAAGCTGCGGAGACCGAGAGGTGCTTCAACTACCTTGGTGAGATCGAGAAATTAGGAGATCTGCCTGCAGAGCATATAGAAGATATTCTTGCAAAGAAGCAAGCAGAGCAACCAGCTCAAGTTTTGGGTCAGATTGCAGTGCCAATACCTATAAGGAAGAGGAAAGAAGCCACCTATCCTAAGAAGAAAAAGAGGACACGACGAAGGCTTGTCAAAACTCGTGCAAAGGAATCTGCTGAGAAGAAAGCCGCAGAGAAAGAAGCAGCTGAGAAGGAAGTTGCTGAGTGACAAAGGTGAAATGCAATACTATCTTCACGTTAAATTTATCAATCTGAGTCCTTTTCAATTCGCTCAAGTGAAAACCATTTAATTGTTTGAAGATTCAAATAGCTTGGAAAATCATAGTCGTTGGTAATTGTTTAACTAAGCAAAATAGAATATAAACCAAGCATACAAGTAACAAAGCATTAACCAAACATGAGTAATTAAACTTCTCAAACCAACACAATTGAGTAACTAGTTTAGGTAGATCAAAATCTCAAGTTCAACAATAAGAAGATAGTGAGTATTGATTGAATTTCTATTGTTCCAAGTTGAATCAAACTATGTTGTAAACCAAGTTTAATCCCTAGGAGGTTGAGCAATCGACCATACATTCTCTAACCACTTGCTACGGAAAACTAACGGTAGATGACACTAGGAATTGCAAACTGCTACGTTATTAACCCCTAGATCACTCCCAATCCACCGTCAATTACCGCCCTACGACCTAGCCCCGCACAGGGATTGGAACTAAAATTGTAAGAATATACACTTTTCACGATGATTCCGCCCGCGTGTTGGCTGCAGCGTTCACGTCAACTATCTCGAAAGCTGGCTATTACCTACACCTAAGAGATAAGGAATATGCTCAAGTGCAATTCAATCCCTCAAAGGAAAGTAAACAAGAAAATTTGATATCAACTCATCACAATATCCATTCTACAACACTCACAAATGAATTTAGTTCTTCATACCTTGAATTGAGTACAAAACAATAAGAGAAATGAGAGAATCCATTACAAAAATACCAAGGTCTAAGTATGATCTTCTTTGATTGCCTTCCTTGGACTCAATCTACCTTCCTTCCTTCTTAGATCTTCACCAAGTTGGAAGAATTTTGCTTGAATCTCCTCGATTGTGGATGTGGAATGGTTTGGAGATGAATCTAGGGAGAACTTTCGTGACAGTTATTTGAAATCTGATTAAAAGTTCTTCTAAAATGCGAAAATCCCCCTTTTATAGATGAGCTCCCAGGGCCTCGGATCGCCCGAGCCACCCATGGCTCACCCGAGCTAAGAAGAAAACTGTACGAAACTGAAAATCCTGATCTGGCTCACCCGGGCCAATCTCGCTTGGCCGAGCCTGCTCTCTGTCAGCACGGCTCGGTCTAGCCTGCAGAGCTCGGCCGAGCGAGCCCTCTGTCCAGCTTAGCTCGATCGAGCCTGCTTCGCTCGGTCGGCCGACTCATCTGAACTCTGAAACTCTTCCTTTTGTTCCGCTTGGGCGAGCCTAACCTCCTTGGACTCCAAACTCGGGCGATTTGCCTTCAAAACTCCACCAAAAATGCTATAATAGGCTCAAAACCTATCCTACAACATTCAAAACACAAAAACACGAAAAAACGACAAAAGAACAACAAAAACATATGATATGAGGGTAAAATGAACGCAAACATGCACGCTCACACATCGAAATATAGGTCATTTTACACACATATCATAATCCCCCAAACTTGAACCTTTGATTGTCCTCAATCAAAACAAAGTAAAGCAATCCATGAACCTCATGCGACAACCTCATAGCTCATCTTTATTATCTTGGCATGCCCTAATCAATCGAGATTATCACCTAACTTTGTGACACGGTTAATGCTAAGGTCTTGAACCACTCATCAACTTTTGGATAAAGAAATAAAAGCACCCCCTTACGTGTTTAGGGAGTGATCATCACTCATTCACAAGATATCGAGCACAATTTCCATAAGCTTGCAACTATTCTCACCACTATACTACAACAAGTTGGCTCCTAAAATAAAAAAGGTCTTTGTTTCGGTTATAACGTGGCTTACTAAAGGTAGGTGGTTTTGGGCCAAAGTGACTTAACTTCTCAATCTCCCGAAACCCCCAAACTTATTCTCTTCAATCCAATTCAAACCCGAGGCTTTCATTCACAACATTTCTTTTTTTTCTTTTTCTTTTTTTTTCTTTTCATATTTTTCAACAACACCATCATCCATTCATTTTGTGGGTGCCTCTCTTTTCAAACACTTGCACCAAAATTTTGTAGGTGCTCATTTTTCTAGGATCAACAATAATCCTTTATTTCATTCTTTCATGCCTCAAAATTTTCAACATCACAAATCCAATCAATTCCCAACCCAACTCTCATCACCGTATTCACCCTCATACACTCTTTCCCCCCAAAATTCGTCCTAATTATTTCAAAGGAAATCCACCATTAAAACACAATCACGGGGATCAAGGATATGAAAGGCAAAATTATGATAACAACCACCTTATACTCCCAGAGTGAAAGGTAGGACTAAGAATTGATGGCCTAATATCATTTTTTAGTTACCAAACTCATGCCAAATAGATAGAGAATAGATGCAAGTTCTAGATCTTGTGCCCTCAATCTTGCCACTCACAACCGATAAAGATATGACAATATCATGGCTCAAACCTCACAGCTTTTCATCAAGTCCTATGCATTAACCACACACAAAACTCGGCAATTCAAAAGTTAAACTAGAACATGCCTTGACAACTAGATTCCGCTCTATCATTGGTCAATGTAAATATCAAGCTTTCTAAGTAAATCATGATTCAAACCTCAAGCTCTTGTTTGGGTTCATCACACACACACAAGCACACAACATCCTAACAACAATCTACATGCCATGAGACAATTGTAATGAATCTACTTGGTAGAAGGAATGATAGAAAGCGTTACCCATCGGCACACACGATCAAACCGCTCTCCATGCTTTATTTGTACCTACTATAAATCAACACAAACACCACCAAACTATTCAGCATAATCAAGCCAATTAAGTTCTCATTTCCACCAAACTTTCCACAAACCAAACCAACAATAATAAGACAATATCCACTAGCTCAACTATACAAACCAATCCATTAAACATACCACAAACCAAACCAAATAGAAAGAATTAAAACTCATGCAAGCTCGCTAATAATTCATCAACAAACCCATTCCATAAAAATTGCAAATCATCCACATAACATCCACATTCAAATCCAAAGTAAAGGTAAATCAATATCATTATACAACCAAATCGAATTAAACTAAACTAGAAAGTAGTAAAGATAGAGAGATATAGAGAGAGGATCACGTCACCGACTACTGGTACTTCCCCCCAAACTTAGTCAACTGAGACTAAGTTTGTAAAAAGGTAGACGGTGATATTTCACTCCACTGGATCCGGCTGCTGCTGGCGGGCTCTGCGTGACTGATACGGGATAGGAACACGGCGCGGCAACTCCCGGACATCCTCCTGGATGTTATCCATCCGCCGATCGACACTATCAAATCTGGAAATGTAGCCTTCATGGGCAGCAGAAAAGTCACCATGCATCGTGGTTAACCGTGCATCCAAGCCCTTCAAAGATAAAGACAAGGAATCAACAGTCTCGGTAGTTCTTTGCATCATGGACATCATCTGTTGCTGCCAATCCTGGACTGGGGCCTGCTGAGGCCGCGCAGGTGCGCGGGTTCTCGGACCAACATCCTCTGCTAGACCTCTTGCTCTCAAGTGAACCAGGGAAGTGAAAAAACCATCAGAAGATAAAACTCCGACAAACCCCTGATGATCCTCAGAATCAAGCAACCAGGTAGAACGATCTTCCTAATCCTCCACTGTAGTCAGGCCATCGCAAGGAAGTTCCAACACTCGATCCCCAAACTTATAATAATAAAACTCCCCACGGGTATCAGGAATCAAAAACCTCCTAGCCAAGAGAGAATTTGTATCCAAATACACAGCCGGGGCAGAAGGACACAACAACGACACCCCAAGATGCTCAAAAATAGGCGTAATCTTGCCACAACAGAAAGTTGGAGTACGGGCGTTAGCAGCCCTACTCCAGGCGTCCATTAACATCGCCCCAAAGAAAATTTGATCCCATACATCAAGGCATAAAGCATATATAACTCGGCAGTAATCACATTGCTAGATTCATAGCGCCCACAAACAGAACCACCAACAAATTTTTTAATGTAACGTATAACAGGATTCCAAATCGAAGTAGCTCTACAGTCTTTAAAATTAAACTTCCTATCATACTCTATCCCCGTAATCTCTCTCCAAAAATCCCCCAAATTCACATTTTCATGCAAGAACACAGAATTAGACTCACACCCATAAATTTTATCAACTTGAGCACGTTGATAGAAATATTCTGTACCTTTGAGCTTGAACTTCATGGATAATGGGATTCCGCCCGCACCTTTCATTATAGTGTTTGATGCCAAAAATTCCCGTGATAATTCCATGTATCCGGGCTAACTTTCCAAGAGCAACTTCTTCCACCCAATGCCTTTGAGAAGACTCCAAACATCATCTTTCAATTTCAGAGCTTTCAACGTCTCCCGGCATAAGTATTTGGTGCCAACGACTTGTCGATTCTCCAAACTCTTGAAGAAGATGGTTCTCCTCGTGCTCGTTTGCTAGCCATGAACAAAATTGAGGGGTGAGATAATGATCATTCAAGGAAATAAGGGGTTAGAGAAATTTGGAGAAGAGAAATTTCAATCGAAATGAAAATGAGGCAAAATAAGGATCGGCCGATATTTAATATCCGCACGTAGCTCGGCCGAACGGCAGATGGCTCGACCGAGCGAAGCCTCTGTCCGCGCGAATTGGCTCGGCCGAGCTTGCCTCGCTCGGCCGAGCGAAGGCTCTGTCCAAAGTGTTCGAACCAGCTCGGTCGAGCCTGCCTTGCTCGGCCGAGCGACACCTCTGTTTCTGACTTTTTTGCCCTTTTCCTGCGCAATCCTGATCACATCGCTTTCACGTTTCCTATCTTCATTCACAATTGCAATCAAACTTGTAGATCCACAAACAATTAAGAATCCTTCAACAAAACACACAACATTAAACTAACACAAACAAATTATCAACATTATTCAAATCAGAAAAATTAACAAGATTTAAAACCATTGGGTTGCCTCCCAATAAGCGCTTTTTTTAACGTCGAAAGCTCGACGACCATACCTCACAATCAATCTTGATCAAAGGGTGCTAATCCTGAACTCATACCTCGGTCAATGGTTACATGCTCTTCCGAAAAGAAAAGCTTCCTTCTAGCACTCCTCGGTGGATCCATATCCACTCTAGCCTTCTTCAATCTACTTTGGTCCAGCTCATCTTCATCCCCCGGCTCCTCATTATCTTCACTTTCCTTGATCATGGTATTTAAGCCTGGATCAAGCAAATCCTTCATCCTTTTCTTTTTCCCAGCTTTCTCAACTTCACTCTCATTTACATTCTTCGGAGGTGAGGAGAACACAACTTCCTTGCCACAACATCGGAAAGTGAGCTCACCATATTTCATATCAAATAATGCATCAGTTATGTGCAAGAACGGCCTTCCAAAAATCAATTGAATGATATCCTTGTTCTTCATGTCCACAACAAGGAAATCTCCCGAAAATGTAAATGTCAAAACTTCCACATGCACATCTTCCACTATCCCCCGTGGAAAAATTAAAGTATGATTCGCCACTTGTAAAACTTGACTTGTAGGTTTGAGTTCTCCAATATCCAACTCCTTGTACAAGTCCCACGACATCACATTCGCGCTAGCTCCGGAATCACACAAGGTTTTCTCAATATCCACATCTCCAATTGCACACTCAATCACAAAGCCCCCCGGATCCTCCTTCTTGCTAGCTATGCTCTTATTTTCTTGTTCATAATTCCTCACCTCACGTGGCTGATCATCCGAGAATATTTCCACTCCAACAAGTTCATCCAACATCGGTACTCGGTCAATTTCTTCTGGAAGCGGCATTTGAATGTCTCCTTTCCCTACATAATCAAAGAAATGTACATTCTCCATTTGTTCATCATTCTTAGCTTCCATCTTCTCTTCTTCAATCTCCTTCATTTCAACCTTAGGAGTCATTGCTTCCAATCTTTCCTCCATCCTACTTTCTCCTTCGACCATATTACATACTTTCTTTTGTACCACCTTGGTATCATTGGGGAACTTCCCAACTTGATGCTTACCACTTAATTGCTTACCAATTGCAGAAATTTGAAGTTGAATTTCTTCGAACATACCATCATATTTCTCAAATCCCTTATCAATTTCCTCATTTGGATTCCTTCTCGGCTCTTGGTTAGCATATCTACTATTTCCTCCAGCATATCCCCCTTGGCACCTCCCCCTTCAAGTTGTAACGGAGGATTGAGAGCGTTGTTCAGGTTAGCATAAGAGAAATTGGGGTGAAACCGATTAGACGGATGGTAGTACATATTACCCGGTGGATTACATTGAGGACTACCATTGTATCCCATCCTTTGATTAACAAAATTTATACTCTCCGGATATGACTCTTCAAGCCGAACCACCATCATATCTTCATTTCTATTTCCTGAGGTAGATAATGCATTAAGTTTCCTTTGCATAACTGTCATTTGCTCCTTAAAGTCCTCACTTTCCTTAGTCTCGTTAATCGATTTTACCAATCGATAGTCTTTCCGTTCTTTAGGCCAATGGAAACTATTTTCAGCCATTTTCTCGATCATTAACCAAGCTTCTTCCTCTTCTAGATCGAGAAATGTACCTCCCAATGAAGCATCTATCATCACCTTTGTATCATAGTTTAGTCCCCAATAGAACTGACATATTTGTTGACTCCGAGAGAGACCATGTCTAGTGCATTTGCGTAGAAGCTCTCGGAATCGATCCCACGCTTCGTAAAGTGGTTCATCGTACCTTTGCCCAAATGATGTTATGTCGTCTCTTCTTTTCAAAGTCAAACTTAGCGGGAAAAACTTGAATAAAAACTTCTCTCTCAACTCTTCCCATGTGGCAATGTTCGATTTGTCTATTCCCTCGAACCAATTTCTGGCTCCATCCCTCAAGGAAAATGAGAATAACCGCAGTCGTATTTGATCTTGGGGAACTTGGTTGATCTTAATAGTATCTGTTATCTCTAAGAATCGAGATATATGAACATTAGGATCCTCGATTACATGTCCCCCAAATTGATTGTTCTGTATCATTTGGACCAACTGTGGCTTAATCTCGAATTGTGTAGCATTCACTCCTAACCAAAAACCTCTCGTTATCGGTTCCCCTTAAGGTCGAAAAAGGTTTTGAAGTGGTCTCCGAGGACCATTCCTCTCATTTAGCATAACTTTCATTAACTCCAACTGTCTCTCCAACTCTTCAATCCTAATTGTGTCATCTCTTTGGTTATCCATATCAAAATCAAATTGAATATTTCCGCTCATTTCTTGCAATTGCCTTGCCTCAAGCTCCCTCGCCTTTGATCGAGTGATCATAAACTACCTTGGAGAAGTCAACGAAACTGATTACAAGTCAAAACAATTCAACACAACAAACAAGAACAATTAGCAATAATGGTTAGTAACAATATTCACACAAGCAATTCCTCAAACACCTAGCATACACTCTTCAAACTTTCAATAATTTCACAAAACCTACTAAAAGAATCCCCGGCAACGGCGCCAAAAACATGACAATAGTGAAAAGCAACACTATCTTCACGTTAAATTTATCAATCCGAGTCCTTTTCAATTCGCTCAAGTGAAAACCATTTACTTGTTTGAAAATTCAAATAGCTAGGAAAATCATAGTCGTTGGTAATTGTTTAACTAAGCAAAATAGAATATAAACCAAGCATATAAGTAACAAAGCATTAACCAAACATGTGTACTTAAACTTCTCAAACCAACACAATTGAGTAACTAGTTTAGGTAGATCAAAATCTCAAGTTCAACAATAAGAAGATAGTGAGTATTGATTGAATTTTTATTGTTCCAAGTTGAATCAAACTATGTTGTAAACCAAGTTTAATCCCTAGGAGGTTGAGCAATCGACCCTACATTAGCTAGCCACTTGCTACGGAAAACTAACGGTAGATGACACTAGGAATTGCAAACTACTACGTTATTAACCCCTAGATCACTCCCAATCGACCGTCAATTATTGCCCTACGACCTAGCCCCGCACAGGGATTGGAACTAAAATCGTAAGAATATACACTTTTCACGACGATTTTGCCCGCGTGTTGGCTGCAGCGATCACGTCAACTATCTCAAAAGCTGGCTATTACCTACACCTAAGAGATAAGGAACATGCTCAAGTGCAATTCAATCCCTCAAAGGAAAGTAAACAAGCAAATTTGATATCAACTCATCACAATATCCATTCTACAACACTCACAAATGAATTTAGTTCTTCATACCTTGAATTGAGTACAAATCAATAAGTGAAATGAGAGAATCCATTACAAAATACCAAGGTCTAAGTATGATCTTCTTTGATTGCCTTCCTTGGACTCAATCTACCTTCCTTCCTTCTTAGATCTTCACCAAGTTGGAAGAATTTGGCTTGAATCTCCTTGATTGTGGATGTGGAATGGTTTGGAGATGAATCTAGGGAGAACTTTCGTGACGGTTATTTGAAATCTGATCAAAAGTTCTTTTAAAATGCAAAAATCCCCCTTTTATAGACGAGCTCCCAGGGCCTCGGATCGCCCGAGCCACCCATGGCTTGCCCGAGCTAAGAAGAAAACCGCAGGAAATTGAGAATCTCAATTTGGCTCGCCCGGGCCGACCTTGCTCGACCGAGCCTGCTCTCTGTCAGCACGGCTCGGTCTAGCCTGTAGAGCTCGACCGAGCGAGCCCTCTGTCCAGCTTGGCTCGGCCGAACCTGCTTCGATCGGCCGGGCGACTCCTTTGAACTCCGAAACTCTTCCTGTTGTTCCGCTTGGGCGAGCCTAACTTCCTTGGACTCCAAACTCGGGCGATTTGCCTCCAAAACTCCACCAAAAATGCTATAATATGCTCAAAACCTATCCTACAACATTCAAAACACAAAAATACAAAGACACGACAAAAGAACAACAAAAACATATGATATGAGGGTAAAATGAATGCAAACATGCACGCTCACACATCAAAATATAGGTCATTTTACACACATATTACTGCAAAAACCCATGTTGCTGCTGAACAAGAGCCAATCTCTCCCCTTTCTGCTAAACCACAATCAAAAAGATTGAAAGCTTTAAGGGCAAGAAAGAGGAAGAGGATGATATCGAGGCAATTACAGGAGAAAAAGAAGTTCAAGAAAGTGATGGAGGAAATCACTTTTGATGCAAGGGATCGCAACTTCGAGCAAGTAAAGCAAGCTGCTGATGAGCGTGCTGCGATGAAAGTTGCTGACCAACTAGCAGCTAGGGAAGCTGCTAAGTTACTAGCACGAACAGCTAAGGAGGCTACTGCGCTGAGGAAAGGGAAAGGAAAAGTTACAGCAGAATCCCCACCCCTCTGACAGAAAAAGATGCTTTATCTAAAGTAAGTTTGACGCTTTGCTAAAAGATGGAGTATTCGATGCTCCTGAGCATCCTCTTGGACGAAGAGATGTTGTTATTAAGTAGCCTGCTGCTGCACAAGGAGGAAGTAGCAGTGCTCAACCCTTACTCCAACATGATGTGGTTGCTGGAAGTTTTGGATCCGGAGTGCATGCTGAGCAAGGTGCTAGCATTGCTGAAGGAGGTGCTGAGAGGTTGACTGCTGAGCACGGTGCTACCAGTGCGGGAGATGCTAATGTTTCTCATGCTGAGGCACAGCCTAACAGTAATATTACCTCATCTGCTGAGCCAGAGCAGACTCAAGCCGATGCTGAGCCTATGCAAGAAAATGATGTAGGCTTCTTAGCCTCTTGCTATTCCGATTCAGATTCTGATGGTGAATCTGAGGATGTCTATGATGCAAGATTTCTGAGAAAGATCTCCACTGAAGCCAATGAGGCATTGCGAGTTCCTTTCAAAGGACTCCCAGGGCGATGATTCAAGATAAGACGTGTAGCACAATGGTGTGCGCCAGTGTTCCTTGAGGAGGAGGTAAATGCTGATCTTTTCCCCATGATTTCTAATATTGAAGAATTTATTCTTGCCGAGATAGAGCAAGACATTGCAAATGTCTTTTATGTTGAGCTTGATGAAATGACACCGGAGGGCAAGGTGTTGGGCAATGAGTTTAGGCATTGGAAGCTATTTGACTATGTCATGCATCAACTCTGCTTTGAGGAAAGGATGTTGATCATAACGACCAAAGGCCTGAATTTCTGGAGGAAGGAGAAGCAGTGGGCCAATGATTGGATTGATCAGGTGCCAAGGACTAAACAATTCTCAGATAAACAAGTCCTAGCCAGACTTCAAGCTATTAGAGTCCACCAGATGTTCTCCGCTTCCCAAATTCTGCCCAAATCTACTTTTGCTCCTGACGGCCATTCGGATGCTAGGATTGAGCTTTCTAAGCGACAGGCCAAAGCAGCTGCTGAGTATCGATGGTGCCAAGCAGAGTATGAAGCACAAAAGAAAGAAAGGCTGCTTGCCAGGATTGCAGCTGCACATGAGCAAGAAGATATTGCAAAGAAACAGAGCGGAGAAGATCAGCTGATTGTCCTTTTCTTGGAAGATGATAGCTTGGAGATGACAAAAGCTGCTCATGCTGCTGAAATACAAGAAGCCAGGGTTTCTGAGCTTGCTAAGGCCCTGGAGGAAGTTTGGAATGTAGAGGAGGCTGAACTCCTAGCAGATGTTGCTCAATATGTTGTTGCACATGCCGATGAAGCAGAGACTGCTGATCTTGCTGAGGCACAAGCGAAGGTCTGGAGGCTAGCAGAGGAGGAGAGGCTAGCAGAGGAGGCTAAGTACTTGTCTGCACATGCCGATGAAGCAGAGGCTGCTGCTCTTGCTGAGGCAAAAGCTAAGGCATGAAACTTGGATGAAGCCAAGCGCCTAACTGCTGAAATTAAATACTTTGATGCTGATAAGCTCATTATTTCACTCACTTATCTATATTATTTTTATACTAATTTATGTAGTTTTATTGAGTTTATATATATATTTTATGCATGATATCAATATTAGGTGGTTTTAGGTGTGTTTTGATGTTTATGCAAGTTTTTAGGCCTAAACTCATGAGAAAACCGTTCCAAAAGCAGTGACGTGTAAGAGTAGCAGTGAAGAGTTATTCCACAAGAGGAATTCGGGCTATTGGTGCATGGCAATGGATGATGCATTGAATCAGCTTTCCAACACCACTGGAATCGGGTCAATCGGAGTTCGGATGAGGAAGTTATGGCCAAAACCGTGAGACCGCGCAGGAGGGGCGAGAAGCCGCGTCGACAGACGCCAATCAGCATCGATCGACGGAGACCAGGAAGCCTCCTCGATCGACGTGGATCAGCCATGGTCGACGCGTGCATGTCTGCTGGAGCGAAAATCTGATAAAAATCGGATTTATTCATATCTTTAGCCCTAGATTTGATAGGATACACCTCCACCTCTATAAATAACCTTGTAAATTCAATTTTTAAGCATTCCAAATCATATGTTTTATTCCAGATTTCAGATTTTTGAGATTCCAAGAGTTCTAGGGTTTATGTTTGAAGACAGAGTTTTGTGGGAAGACATTCCAACCCAAGTTTTTATGCAATTCAGGTTTTATCTCTCTATGATGAATTTTACTCTGAATATGTGTAACTAAATCCTTTCTCAGATTCTAGGGTTTCGAACTATCAATGTATACATGTTTGATTAATTGAATTATTTTCCCTTTCCCTTCGTAGTTTGTGAAATCTGTGCTTATTCATAATCTTGATTTGTTGGTCACATCTTAGGATTATCTAGTTGATTACTTGAGACGTAACTATGATAGTTTTCAATCGAAAGAGATTTTCACAATATAATCTGATTTCTTGTCGTAACTGAAGGAGATTGATTGTAGGAATAAATCTGTAGATCTTTGGAGTTAGTTAATTTATCTTGAGACCGAGCGGAGATAGGTAATTAATTAATCTACTTTACGAATTGTCCAACAAAGAAGTTCGTAATACTTTTCTGATGTTTCACTACGAAGAGGAATTAAAATTGGGAATTAATCAATTCATTCATACATGTCATACTTGATAGGTAGATATCCCTGGAATCTGTGCTTCTCTTATTTGACTTCAAAAGCCTTTCAATTTCCTGTTTAATTTTCATTAGCAAGTTTTACGATTTCCAAAACAACAACAAAACTTTTTATCTGATTTTCCTAACCAGTATTTTAAGAACGTCTGATTTAGTACTTAAGGTTTTTCGTTATTTCATTCCCCTGGATCGATAACCTTAGGGTTTACAAATTTATTTGCCACTATTTCTATAATTAATATGTAGAAATTACAGTGATCAAATTGGCGCCGTTGCCGGGGAATGAACATAATTAATCTTACTATTAAGTCTGTGATTGAAATACTGACTTAGGCTGTAATTTTTGTATTTTCTGAAATTTTTCTCGTTTTTCGTATTCCACGTCGATCGACGCTATTCTACGTCGATCGACGAAGTTGTTTTCCTTTCGTCGATCGACGCTTTGTTATTTTTCAGAATTTCAGTTGTTTATTTCAGTTCGTTTCGTTTTTATTTTCAGTCTTACCTCACTACCTCCTTTGCTGTACAGGTAGTGCATGAGTACAAGAGCCAGAGGAAAGGACCCGTTATATTACTACCCGAACATTGAAGCCACTTGCAGAAAGATCCGAAAGAATAAGCGTGCTCAGGAAGGCTCGAGTAATCAAACAATGGAAGATAACGTACCACCGCCTCCACCAGTGCTAACTGCAGAGGAGCAGGTTGTGCTTCTCCAAGAAGTCCAAGCTATGAGGGCACAAATCCAACAATACCATCTGGAAAGAGACCTCGAGGGGAATAATCCGAATGGAAAGGATCTTCGCCATAACCCGTTGTTTGATGATAATCCTGGCGATGAAGAGGACGACAATCAGGACCCTTCAGAGGAATCTGACGATGAAGAAGAAGAGGAGGCCATGCAGAACCGGTATAAACCTCGGTTCAGGGAGACAGACTTCAGGATTGGCATCAATGCCAACAATTTTGAGCTGAAGACCGGATTGGTGCAGATGGTGCAACAAAATCAATTCGGAGGAAGGGCTACTGAGGACCCTTATGCACATCTGGATAAGTTCCTGATGCTCTGCAACACTGTCAAGATTGGAGGAGTCAGCAAGAGTGTCATCCGAATGCGTCTGTTCGCATTCTCTCTGAGGGATAAGGCACAGTCATGGTTCACCGCACTGGACAAAGGAAGCATAGGCACGTGGACCGAATTGAGGAATGAGTTTCTGGAGAATTTTTTCCCTCCGAATGTCATCAGGCAGAGAAGGAAAGAAATCATCAGGTTTGCTCAAAGACCTGATGAAAGCTTCATTGAGACGTGGGATCGATTTAAAGAGCTGCTGAGATCTTGTCCCGGACATGGTTTTCCGCCAGGAGAACAAACTGAAGCATTCTATGAAGGGCTCAATGATAAGACAGCCAAATTGGTGGACACCACACCGGGAGACACAATCATGACGAAAAGTGGAAAAAAGGCCATGGAGTTCTTCCAAAAGATGGCCAACAACACTCAACGGTGGTCCTCAATCCGAACTCGGCCAGTGAAAGCTGTAGAGAAAGTAGTGGAAAAAGCGGTGGAAAAAGTTGCCGAACAACCTGATTTGGTGGCCGAGCTGAAAAAGTTAAGAGAAAACCTCGCTGCACTGAAGCAGGAGAAAACAGTTGCTGCAGTAGAGCCAATGCAAGCTACGTCGGAGGGGGAGTGTTCCGCTGTCAATTTCATTCAAAGGGGCGGTTATCAAGACAACTACGGTGGAGGATATCAGCAGCACAACCAGCCCTACACTTTCAACCACGCGAGGAACCATCCTAGATTTTCCTACGCGAACCCCCAAGCCACTGAGCAACCCCCACCTGGGTTTGCATTGCAAGATGGAGAAATAGTGGAGAAGCAGAAGCCAAACCTCGAGGAGATTTTGGCGAAGTTCATAGAAGGCTCTACTGATACTGTAGCCAAGTTAAAGCAAGAAATTGCAGCCGTAGATACTAAAGTGGACCTGGTGCAGAAGCATGTACAAATCATAGAAAACCAGGTCAGCCAGATCGCCGATGCCCTCAGAGCCCAACACAAGCCGGGACAACTTCCGAGCAACACTCAGATGAACCCCACGAACCAGAATCAGAGGAACCAAGTGAATGCCATCACTCTGAGAGGGGGAAAAACCTATAAAGGGCCCAAGCAAGCAGGGACAGACACCCGAGATGAAGGAAAAGCCGAGGAAGAAGAAGAAGTCATCACAGGCGAAGCCCCGTCGATCGACGATGCTTCCCCGTCGATCGACGATGAATCAAAACTTCCATCGACCAAAGCTGACGCTCGTCGATCGACGGCCGCCCCTGAGCTGCCAATGTATAAGCCTCCCCTGCCGTTCCCGCAGCGGTTTGCCAAAGCAAAGTTGAACGAGAAGTATGCACGCTTTCTTGAGAACATGAAGAAAGTAAACATCAACATCCCGCTGATTGAAGCACTACGAGAGATACTGGGGTATTTGAAATTTCTGAAGGATATGGTCTCTCAGAAAAGATCCTTCGTGGAGCACGAGAGGGTCAATTTGTTCGAGGAGTGCAGCGCAATTATCCAAAAGAAGATGCTGCTGAAGAGAGAGGACCCGGGATCCTTCACGATCCCCTGTGTCATTGGAGGAGAGACCTTTAGGAAGGTCCTTTGCGATTCCGGCGCATCCATCAACTTAATGCCGCTGTCAATCTTCAAGCGGTTGAAGATCGGAAGCATCAAGCCCACCACCATATCACTGCAGATGGCTGACAGATCAGTCACTTACCCGAAGGGCATCGTGGAAGACGTGCTTGTGAAGGTGAAAGACTTCATCATTCCAGCAGACTTCGTGGTTCTTGACATGGAAGAAGACCACAACATCCCGCTTATCTTGGGGAGATCTTTCTTGAAGACTGCTGGAGCATTGATTGACATTCAGGACGGCAAACTGACATTCCAAGTTAATGACGAGTCGGTCACCTTCCCCATCTACAAAGAAGTGCAGAAGCATAATAAAGGGAGCTGCCACGAGGAGTGCCACATGATCAACTGTTCAAATCCGGTGATTTCCTCTCCCTTTTCTTCTCTCAAAACTGATTTTCTCGAGAACCGCTTACTACACTCCTTGTTTTTGTCTTCAGATCTGGATAAGGCGGACGATGAGCTTGTAGATAGGGTGATGAAGCTGGATGTACCCGAGGAAATAACTCAGGAGAAAGAGAACAAACAGAAGCGTTTACCAAGCCGACGCAGCCAGAAAAAGAAAAGAAAACGTGGAAAAGCACCCACGTCGATCGACGAAAGAGCCTCATCGATCGACGAAGGAGCCTCGTCGATCGACGCAGACTTAGGATCCTCGTCGATCGACTCTACTGTCACGTCGATCGACGCACAAAACTCGGATCATTCGTCAGCAGAAGCAGCGCGACGTAGAAAAGGGATTGCGGCAGTTTCACCTATGGCAGCTAATGCAAATCGGGGAAAGCTGCAATCTAAGTCTGATCCGCTAGTTCTAAAACTCAAGATGCTTCCGGCACACCTCAGGTATGGCAAGTTGAAAAAATTACTACGAATTCTACGGAAGTACAAGTCCGCCATTGGGGGGACATTGAGAGACACCAAGAAATGGGGGATGCAAGTTGTCAAGAACAAAGATGGAAAGGAGGTTGCGAAAGGACCTGCCTGGACCCGACCTCCCTGATGGTGATTGAAGACTCCGGGGGATAAAAAAGTTGATGTCTGAGATCAACTACCAGGTATCGTTCCCTCTTTTGTCTAATTTTCAAACTTATTCCACTCTTCGAGTTGAAATAAGTTTGGGGGGATGTGGACAAGAGATGGAACGCCCTATCTTTTATTTATTACGCTTTCCGTCTTTAAATTTAACTTTTATTTATTATGCTTTCCATCTTTAAATTTTTTTTTCGGCTTTTGTTTTTAATTTTTCGTATTTTTATGCTACTTTGTGAGAAAAATTTTGAGTTTTGAGATAACCTGAACGAGATTGTGAGATGAGAATTGATTGAGGGTTGAGTATTGAATTGATGGAGATTGTGGTTAGATGCCTATGAATGTAGAATACCGCATGATATGACTGATTTGACACTTATACTTGCATGATGATTGAGCTGATTTGAAATTGACTGTGGAAGAAAATTTTTGAATCCTTGTGTGAGAATTTGAGCTTTTATTTCGTTTGATGTGAGATTCACATGTGTGTTTTGATTTCTCTAGAACTTGCCTATTTTCTATGTTGAGACTGCATAGTGTGCACAAGTTTAGGAAATGATATTAGGCCATCTTTGTTAACCCAATATCCTAAACACTGTCCATTCACATAAAATTTTCCCTAGTTAGCCACTCTGAGCCTGTACAATTTTTCTTTCCTTGTCTATGAGATAAAGAAAAGTATTGTCTCACTCGTGTCTTGAGTTGTGGTATGTATGGGCTTGATTGGTGAATTCGTGATAAGATATGATAAATTAGTGGTGAAAAGATGTGTGAAAAAGAAGCTCAAAGAAATAATTAGAATTCTCATAAGCTCTCTGAAAAGAAAAGAATGAAAAAAAATTATGTAAAGAGCATAAGAGATTCAATATGAGCTAGAAAAAAAATAATAGAGGTTGTGTATTTGTTGATATATTTGAGGAGATGAGGTGGATGATGAATAGAAGGTGGTTTGGATTGATTAAGGAAGTAGAACTTGATTGATTTTAGTCACTTGGCCATATTTCCCTACCTTTCACAAAAAGCCTACATTACAACCTAATGAAAGTCCTTTTTGATTCTAGACTTGTGTGCACATTCTAGCAGTGGAGATATTAGAAAATTTGCAAGCCTATGGTAGAAATTTCTTCATACATGTTTTTGAGTGCTTTCATCTTTACCTTAAACACTTGAGAGTTGAGCGATACACTTCCTGTGAGTTCTTCCACGGTTGATGAATTTTCTGTCTATTTTCAAATTGCTTGTGGTAGTGGATTCTTGGTTCTTGACTGTGATGAATCTTGTGAGGCATTGCACTTTAACCGCATGATCTTTTGATTTCTTTCTTGCCTATTGATTGAGGACAATCAAAAGTTCAAGTTTGGGGTTTGATAAGCTCATTATTTCACTCACTTATCTATATTATTTTTATACTAATTTATGTAGTTTTATTGAGTTTATATATATATTTTATGCATGATATCAATATTAGGTGGTTTTAGGTGTGTTTTGATGTTTATGCAGGATTTTAGGCCTAAACTCATGAGAAAACCGTTCCGAAAGCAGTGACGTGTAAGAGTAGCAGTGAAGAGTTTTTCCACAAGAGGAATTCGGGCTATTGGTCCATGGCAATGGATGATTCTTTGAATCAGCTTTCCAACGCCACTGGAATCGGGTCAATCGGAGTTCGGATGAGGAAGTTATGGCCAAAACCGTGAGACCGCGCAGGAGGGGCGAGAAGCCGCGTCGACAGACGCCAATCAGCATCGATCGACGGAGACCAGGAAGCCTCCTCGATCGACGTGGATCAGCCATGGTCGACGCGTGCATGTCTGCTGGAGCGAAAATCTGATAAAAATCGGATATATTCATATCTTTAGCCCTAGATTTGATAGGATACACCTCCACCTCTATAAATAACCTTGTAAATTCGATTTTTAAGCATTCCAAATCATATGTTTTATTCCAGATTTCAGATTTTGGAGATTCCAAGAGTTCTAGGGTTTATGTTTGAAGACAGAGTTTTGTGGGAAGACATTCCAACCCAAGTTTTTATGCAATTCAGGTTTTATCTCTCTATGATGAATTTTACTCTGAATATGTGTAACTAAATCCTTTCTCAGATTCTAGGGTTTCAAACTATCAATGTATACATGTTTGATTAATTGAATTATTTTCCCTTTCCCTTCGTAGTTTGTGAAATCTGTGCTTATTCATAATCTTGATTTGTTGGCCACATCTTAGGATTATCTAGTTGATTACTTGAGACGTAACTGTGATAGTTTTCAATCGAAAGAGATTTTCATAATATAATCTGATTTCTTGTCGTAACTGAAGGAGATTGATTGTAGGAATAAATCTGTAGATCTTTGGAGTTAGTTAATTTATCTTGAGACCGAGCGGAGATTGGTAATTAATTAATCTACTTTATGAATTGTCCAACAAAGAAGTTCGTAATACTTTTCTGATGTTTCACTACGAAGAGGAATTAAAATTGGGAATTAATCAATTCATTCATACATGTCATACTTGATAGGTAGATATCCCTGGAATCTGTGCTTCTCTTATTTGACTTCGAAAGCCTTTCAATTTCCTGTTTAATTTTCATTAGCAAGTTTTACGATTTCCAAAACAACAACAAAACTTTTTATCTGATTTTCCTAACCAGTATTTTAAGAACGTCTGATTTAGTACTTAAGGTTTTTCGTTATTTCATTCCCCTGGATCGATAACCTTAGGGTTTACAATTTTATTTGCCACTATTTCTATAATTAATCTGTAGAAATTACAGTGATCAGATGCGCAGAGCGATTGGTATGAAGCAGAAGCTATGGATATTGATCCGATCAATGAAGTTCATCCATTTAATAGTGGCGGAGAGCTAGTAATCACATCTTCTGCTATGGATGTTCTTCCTGTAAGTTCTCATACCTTCCACTCATATGTTAATACTGTTGTCCAATATGCCATTCAACATGCCCTATCCACCACTATTCCCATGGCCGTAAATGAACGCGTGGCCAAGGAGTTTGCTGATGTGCGGAGAGATGTGGAGGAGGTGCGGAGTGAGATTGTTGAGGTTAAGGGGGCAGTATCAGAGGCTAAAGAAGATATATCTGGAGTGAAGAAGGGCATGGAAGTGATGAAAGAAGAAGTTGTAGACTCTCAGCAGAAGCTTGTCCAAAGTGTTAACTCCTTCTCGTCTACCTTTTTGGCTGTTATCAAAGAGGGGGAAGAGAGACGAATTGCTGAAGCTGAGAGGCGCAAGAAAGAAGAGGAAGAGCTTGTTGCTCAAGAAGAAGAAAGGAGAATAACAGAAGAAGAGTTAAATCAAAGAGATTGAGCTGAAGCTGAAGAAGTTTGAGATGGAGAATGAGAAGCTTGCAAAGAAGCTGGAGAGGGAAGCTGCTGAGCGAGAGGCCAACAAAGCTTTCTACGAAAAATTTGTTCAGATGACAATGAGCAAGTTTGATGAGTATGATATGAAGAAGCCAGCACCCGACTCCTGAGCTGAAGTTGATATATTAGCAAGTTGTCTCTGTACTTCTTTTTTATTTTAGTTTCATTGTTCTTGTACTCTCAATCATATATATAAAACAAAATCAAATTTAGACAATCACTCATTGTCCACTTCTGAATTTCTTGTGTGCCTTAGTTGAAATACACAAATTGTGTATTCAGCAAAATTGCATGTGGATGCTGAGTTGATTGGTTGGTAAATGTTTGCTGATTTATTGGGTGCTAGAATCCCTAGCATATTCCTAAGTAACATTTACTTGTGTTTTAATCGAGAATATTTCCCAGCATTTATTGAGGGGGAATTTATTTAGACCAATGGTTTCTAAGATTTAAGTTGGTTAAATTCTGAGGTAGTTTGCTAGACTTGAACACTTGTAAACTCAGAAATTTTCCTTCTTAGATTCAGCAGTTAGCTAGTAGGCTTTGATCGCACCAAAAAGGGGGAAATTGTTGGGAATTATTTCTAAATTTTGTTGTAATTCTCCCTTAGATCAAAATCATAAAAGGTTTTGTTAAATCAAAGCCTTAGTAGTTTGGTCGATCATTGCTGAGTTTAGATAGTATAGGAATTCATGTGTAATGTCCTGTTAGGAAATATTTCGAGATTTAATAGATTAGAAGTACTTGCGGAAGATTGTTGAAGGATTCAACAATTGGAACGAAGACTTCGGAAATTCTGGATGCTAGAAGCATTCTCAGCAGTCAAGAGGATATCGACTATTAGGAGAAGTCAGCAGATAGAATAGACTGCTGAGGAGATAGTGGTCAAGTGCTAAGAAGAATGATTGCTAAGTGCTAGCAATCATATGCTGAAAGAAGAGACTGCTAGAAGTAAATTACTCAGCAGTCAGCAGTAAGGAGATAGCGGAATGCTAAAGGAGTTAGCATTCGCTACTACGGAGGAGATTGTTAGAAGGTATAGCAATCAGCAACAAAGACTTAAGTGCTGAGTAAGTAATTGCTTAGGAGTCAGCAGATTGACTACTAAGACAGATTGCTAGAAGTACTTAGCAATCAAAAGAGTCAAATGACTTAGCAGACCGTTCCCAGCATTCTCCGATAGAATGCTAAGCAAAGATAAACCTAGCAACGACTGCTAAGATGCCCGTTTTGAAAAAGGTACAACCAAGGACGATAAGCTTTCCCGAAGTAGGTGATAAAGCACTGTACCACGCTGGAAAGGATGATAAAGTTGTGTCTCATTTTGGGCAAGAAGACCGTTATGTCTAACGGGTATGGAGATTCTTGTTTTGAATCTCCAGATATAAAAGAGAAGTCCAAACAAGAGAGACGACTACTACTACTGCTCGAACAACATACAATTGCAAATCGCAAGAGAAACTTTTGACAAGTCAACTTGGAGAGGACGAAGTCAACTTGGAGAGGACGAAGTCAACTTGGCAAAGGATCGAAGTGAAGATCGACATACGATGTCCATGTCGATCGACATAGCCAGTGTTAATCGATACGGAGATAAAAAAGACACATTCAACTAAAATTTGGAGATTTTAATAATTTTAGCCCTAGATCTTTTGAGATACACATCTACCTCTATATATATCCATATATTTTCGAGGTATAGATATCTTTCATTCAACATTGGCGAAGAATTAGAGAATTCAATCACCCTTTATTTTCTTGTAAGTTATTTTATGCACTTTAATAATATGTCTTTTGGTTTTCTATCTGCGATGAGTGGCTAGAAACATTAACAGGTTCTATAGTTTGTACAAACAATCCAAGATGCATGTTTTGATTAAATAACTCATATTGTTAGGTTTAATTATCTAATTTAATTTATTGAATCTTGGATTAATGATGGATCGAGAGATGAAATTTATCTTAGATTTATAGTTATTTTTTGAAGGACTGGGAGGTGAAAATTTGATTATAGGAAGAGATAATTAATATGATTAATTTTTGTCTCAAAAGGAGAATTAATTGTAGGAATTAAATATGTTGCTTACATGAGATTGACTAGTATTGTGTTCTAGAGACTCAAAAAGTATAAATAGTCACATATTAGGAATCTAGGTCACAATTGTTAGATTAGGAAGTACGATAATTATTTTTTTTCCACCATAGCAAGAGTTGATGTATTATGCATGTATCTGGATTGAATGTTTGCCCTAGGATCTGTGTCTTTGAATATGTTTTTTAAATCCCTTTCATTTCAATTCATGTTATCTTTAAATTCCAAAACTAAAACCTAAATTTCGACAATGAGCTCTAAAACTATGATTAGTACATAGGACAATTTCACCATTCAATTCCCTATGGGATCGACAACCTCAAGGCTATAGAAATTTTATTTTCCACTACGTTTGTAATTAATTTATGGTAGTTCATAATGATCAAATTGACGATGTTGCCGGGGAATTGTTATATTTTATCCGGCTATTAATTTTCTTTAAGGCTTACTGGATTGAATTTTATTGTGCTTAGTTGAATTTTCTTTTTGAGTGTTTGGATGTGATTTTACTTCAGTCTCTGTTTTGATGGAGGTGTCTCATGTCGATTGACAAAGAGAAATCTTTTGCGTCGATCGACACAACTTGTGCCGGTCTAAGCTGACTAATTTCTGCACTAATTTTTTTTCAGGTTGTGTATGAACACAAGAGCCAAAGATTTGGAAGAAGAACAAAGGATCACGTAGTTCCACAGCTGAGATGGGGCACAATCGGAATCCCAGAAATAATCAAAACCCACCGAATGAGGAGAATATCACTCCCAACATGAGGGATTGCAGATGATAGCTAAGCATTTACTCCTACTGATACATGGCGTGTATCATATGAGGGAGCAGATAAGAGAGCTCATGATGGAGAGGGTTTGGTGGGAAGGGCAACCAAAATTAGAATCAGATAGTGCTTTAGCGAGATCAAATGGACGATGAGGAGCCCAACGCCGTGGCAAGAAGATACTTGCCATAGTCTGGGAATGATGATTTTGTTGTTGGCATCAATGCCAAAAAATTTAAATTAATGACTGAGCTGATACAAATGGTTCAGTTGAACCAGTTTGGGGGGAAAGCCATTGGAGACCCATATGCTCACCTTCAAATATTTCTAAAAGTGTGAGATACGATCAAGGAAAATGGAGTCAGCCAAGAAGTGATCTAAATGAGACTATTCTTACTCTCTCTGAGGGATCGAAACTGGACATGGTAAGTTGGATTGGACCTCAATACTATTCGGACTTGGGAGGAATTTAGAGTTGAATCCCTCTCAAATTTCTTCCCTCCCATGGTGGTAATACAAAAGAAGGTAGCTATGCAGAAGGCCAATGCATCACTCTATGAGGCTTGCACTAGGTTCAATGATTTTTTGTCAGCCCGTATGGGCATGGACTTGACACCGAGGAGAAGGGCTAGGTTTTTTACAACGGGATGAATGAGCATACAAAGGAGTCAATCATGAGCAAGTGCGCAGAAAATGCCATGATGTTATTCAAGAATATGGCTCTTCATACCCGCTGGTGGTCCAACCCAAGGCAGTATCATGCCAAGATAGTGAGGGAATAAAGGAGATGAGTTTCTAAGAACTGAAGTGGAAAACCTTCATAGAAACCTAGACAAGTTGACTTCAGGTGCATCCACAGTTGTTGTTGAAAAGATTTAAGTTAACCCCACAAATGTGAACTATGTGAATCGAGGGGGATATTTGAACCAATACCGGCAAGGCAACTACCAGCACTATCCTTTGAGAAGTCATCTCGGCTTCTCCTATGCTCATCCGGAGGGTTTGAGGTTCAGAATGGAGAGATAGTAGAGAAGAAAAAAGACATTCTCAATGATCTGTTGGCTAAATTCATCAAGGCTTGAAGTAGCTGGTATGAATACAAAGGTTGATAAATGAGGAAACACATGCAGATGATAGAGACTCAAGTGAACCAAATTGCCAACAGCATAGGAGTTCAGTACAAGTAGGGTCAGCTTCTAGGCACCACAGAAGTGAATCCGAGAAATCAAAAAGAGTGTAAAACAATAACTTTAAGATCCAGAATTAGCTATAGAGGTCTAGAGAGGCATGAAGATTAGTTTGGGGGTGATGTTGAGGATACCTCTATTTCAACCGACACAGAACATGTGTCGGTCGACGCATAGGATATTGATCGACATGTTGAGATGTCAACCGACATGGAGCAGAAATCAACGTGGAAGACCTCGACCAAGACACGCAGTTGATAGATGCATCTGGTATTAATCGACATGGAAACAAGCTGGCTTTGACCGACACGTCCAGATGTCGGTTGAAACAGAAGACACATCATGGTGAAAATCCTAAGGAAAATGCTGATCCAATAACTCATATGCCCTTCCCTATGAGATTTTACAATTAGAATGAGGACTCTAAGTTTGCAAGATTTGTTGAGAATTTAAAAAAGGTAAGAATCAACTTACCTTCGATTAAAGCCTTGAGAGAGATCCCGAGAAATTGATGAGCAAAAAGAAGCAGTTTGTGGAGACTTCGATTGTGAAGATTCGTGAGGAACATAGCCTGCTACTTCAAAAGCACGTGTCAATTATGAGAAAAGATTTAGGATGCTTATCAATTCGAGTTGAGATTGAGGGATGCACAATCGAGAGAGTACTGCGTGATGCTGGAGCCAGTATCAGACTGATGTCGTACTCGATCTACAAGCGTCTCAACATTGTAGACTTGAAGCCCACAACGATCACACTGCAAATGGCAAACCAATCTGTATCTCACCTAAAAGGTATTCTAGATAATGTGCTCATTCATGTGGGCCATCTCATTTTCCTTGCAGATTTCATGGTGCACGACTTGAAGGAGGATGCAGCTATGTCTATGATCCTAGGGCGAGAATTCTTGGACACCAGCGTTGTTTTGATCAACTGTATGAATGGGGAGATCACACTCTGTAGCTTTGACGAGAAGATCACCATTGTGATCGACAAGAGCCGGTAACATTCTGAGTGCAACCGGGTCACTACTGTGGAAGAATCTGAGGATGAAGTGGAAGATTCGGAGGCTGAAGATGAAGCAGTTGAGCTCAAGTGGGAGCGAGGGAATGAGATGGCTAAACAGTCAATTGCACTATCTCTTCCTGAGCTCACTACTGTCATTCAAGACCGGAAGATTTACAAGGTGGATGCCAAGGGTCGCCGTGTCTGGACCCGACCTCCTTGGTGGTGATTTGAGGTATCGTCGAGCCATGATGTTAAGTAAAGAACTTGTTGGGAGGTAACCCAACTTTTAATTGCTTTATTATCTGTTTTCCTTTATTTCTTTAATTGGTATTATTTTAACTTTGTTTTGAAAAAAATTGAACAGTGGAAGTCTCTGTATCGATCGATGTGCCTGCATCGATCGACACAAAGTGGTTGACGGAGGCTACACTTCAACCCAAAAGAGTGGTCGACAGAAGGCTCGGTATCGATCGATGCCACACATGTCTAAAGATGCAGTGCCAGCCGCTGAACTTCATTGTCACACGAGTCTGTGTGCTCTAGGGGATAAAAAAGTTGATGTCTAAGATCAACTGCATAGTACTGTTCTTACTCTGGATTGATTTTCAAACTTATTACAGTCTCTAAGTTTGAAATAAGTTTGGGGGATGAGGACAAGACTTGAAACTTAACTATCCTTCATTTTTTTATGCAATCCGTAATTATATTTATGCCTAGAAAAGTTTTTGAAAAAAAAATTGGGATACTTTGTGAGTAATTTTTTTAGTTGTGATCAACATGATCTGATTGTAAGTTCGAAATTGATTGATGGTTGAGTTTGATTGAATTTGATTGTGATTCATTGCCTATGAATGTAGAATACTGCATGATAGGGTCGAATTGAACTTACACTTGCATTCTGTTTGAGTGGAATTGAAATTGACGGTGGATGAAAATTTGAACCATAGTGTGAGATTTTGAGCCCTATTTGTTGATGTGATATTCTCATGTATATTCTTTTCTATTAAACTTGCCTATTTTTTTGTGTTGAGACTGCATAGTGTGCACAATGATAGGAAATGATTTTAGGCCATTTTTTTTAACCATTAAATCCGAAAAACTATCCCTTACATAATTATTATCTCTAGTTAAGCACTTTTAAGACTATTAGTCTTTCTTCCCTTGTCTATCAGTGTGAGAAAGAGTTGTGGTTAATTCTTGTCTGTGAGAAATGTTGGAATTGTATACATAAAAGCATTATAATTGGTATTTTGGGAAACGTTATGTTTGATATACTGGTAATCATTAATGATTTAAAATAAACAACTCATGTCTGAATTAAAAATCGTACGATGCGAACAAACACATCATGTTATCTCGTCAATAGGGAGATCATATAGTATGTAAGAGACCACAGAAGATCGTATAGATTGTTCAACCTAGCAAGATATAAACAGTTATCATAGCTGAGAAAGTTTCTGGTTTGGCTGTCGGTTTAGGTTGCAACACACAAGTCCATAAGTGGTTTATCTTGACGGCTTTGTGTGAACGGTACATCTCAATGTCCTTATAGGATCAACAGTGAAATGAATCATTCTACTTGACATATGAATGAGTAAAGGTCTCGGTAACTTGGTTGGATCTAAAGTCTATTTAAAGTTGAGGGGCACACATGGGTTAACTATCACTTTGACTTGCTATGGTGGAGAGTCTTACATGTACTCATATATCTGCATCTTGGGTGATGGCAATGTGTGTGGGGTTTCCTCAGGCTAGATTTAGATAACCATATCCGTTTCAGGATGATGACATTCCCTGAGAAGCTCACGAGACGTTGGCAGCCCAGATCCAACGCGGTAAGATAATTCCACTATGTGACAAATGTGGAAAGAAATACATTGGGTAACACCAAATTGAGAAAAAAAACTCAAATTTCAATTATGGAGGATTCGGATATTTAGAAGAAAATGCCCCTCAGTTTAATCCAAAACTGAAACGGGGTAGGACAATCAAAAGCCACAAATCAACAGTTTAGGGCAATGAAGAAAATATGCCAATTTAGAAAAGAATTATCCTCACGGGAAAACGGGATATTCCTGAAATTGGCGAACTAACGCGTCTCTAACAGGTTCCATCTACCACATCTAGTAAACGGTTAGTTCCAAAGTCAACAAAACAACGTCACAGAGCACGACTCTATGACTCGGTGGCAATTCTGTCCTCCGATACACTATGCCAAGGGTCCAATGGATCCTCGCAGTAACACACTCATTCAAGTCTGGCTACATCTGCCAGGCTCACTGCGTGCATTCTGCACTCTCAACACCAACTACTGGATTTTCCAGTTCACGAGAAATTTTCAATTTCAACATCCATAAATCTCACTCTTATTCTCAACTCTAATCATCATTCTAAGTTCATCAGTTAAAGCCAACAGTCGGTTAGTCATGTCCTAATCCATCCTAATTTAAACTTCAAGGTTAATCAATTTCTCCACATTTTTTACAGCTCCGCTCAAATTAACACATCTTTTAAGCATTAACACAAAATTCACACTGCTTGCAATACGTTTCAAACATATCATTTTGACATCACAATTTCAAAGAAACAACACAATGTCAAAACCAACAACTTTAATAAGTTTTTTTTTTAAATCATACGTTTCTCTTCAAAATACCCCATCAATCACTTCTTTCATCAAATCAATCAGTGTCAGCACTTGGCTCGACACGAAACATCATACGTTATTCAATAACGTCTTTCAACCACCCTTATCCAACATTCAAACAATCATTTCAATTCACTTTCAACTAACACCCCATCACTTTCAAACTTTATAGCCACGATCGTACCGTGCTATCTTTTCAAATTTTCTTTCAACTTCAAATCAGTTCAAAACAACTCAATCATCAATATTTGCAAGCAGGTAACTTTAAAATATTTTAAAATACTTTAAAACATACCTCAGGTCGAGCAGGATGGAGCGGGGTGTAAAGCACGAGCAGACTTCTTTCAAAACAATCACCTTCAAATCACTTTTCGAACAAATTTCTTTTCCAAAATCTTTTCTTTTAAAAACCTAAGGCTCTGATACCACTTCAGTAACGCCCCCAATTAGCCTTCCCAAATTCGAGGCGCGTTACAGTTGTTGTTGATAAATTTTCAATCAATAATAATTTAAAAATAGAGGAAGATTTAAAATAAACACATAAAATAACTTGAAATTAACATTCACGTACGTAAAAGTTTGATAACCAAAGTAAAGATAGTTAAACAACAGATTCTTCAAAAGATTTAGCAAAAGGGAAGGAAAAGTATTTTAGAGCGTGAAGCAGTGGGTGCAAACGTGGTGGTGTTATGCATATGGCGATGCATAACACAAGATCTTTCAAAATTTTACAAATCCATCCTCGTCTTTACACCTTCCCCTTCCATCCCTGCTCTTCAACCTGCGCATTTTAGAAATAATACGAGGGGCTGAGTACGAATGTACCCAATGGAAATATGCCCGAAAAGTACATTTTAAGTATGAATGCTATGCAACACACACAGATAAACACGGGGTTTTGTTGAAAGAAGCCGCGTTATCCAAAACATTTTATTTGTCGGCTAACTAACATGTTAACATATCTGTTTAATGTTTCGTAACTGGAAGCTGGCCCACCTCCTAGTTACAATGATCAGCTGGGAATGGGCGAACCACTCTACCCACTGTCATTAAATGTGCACAAGGTCTCAGTAACACACAACGTTGAGACACGATCGATTTTCATAAATTCACACAGATCCTTATCTCTCCAATGTCTCAGTACGTCAACTGCACAATCTCATAATTCATAACATAATATTCTTCTCAGATTAGTAAGACTAGCTCAAGCACCCGTAGGGCTTGGTTCTCATCTCATAATCAATCTCTCTGTTGATAGGAATCAATCAGAGGAACAGATATGCAACATAAAACATTTATGCATAGCAATCAATTTAAAACAAAATCATTTTTATACTCATTTGGAAAACGAAAAGCATTTTTATTTTGTACGAAAATAATTCCCACCTGGTGTAAAACTTGAATGCACTAGATGTTTTCCCGTTAATTGAGCTGATTGAATTTTCTTCCTTATCTCCCACCTTCAACAATCATCGAACACAACTAATTAAGATGGATAAACTAGGACAGACGATCTAATTCGACAAACTTCAACCACATACTTCATACAACTCAATCTCGTAATTAAATTCCAACACTAACATGTTTCGACTCAACTTTAATCCAAGTTAATCAACTCCCGACCTTGAGTTTCATAAACCAACATGTATTCAGGTCCTAAACATGCTTATATAATCATGTATTAAACTCATGAATCGAAGGAAACTCAAATCGAATCAAAACAGGCTAAGAAAATACAATTTTCCAATCCTGCCTGTATATATCGACCCAGAGACACTATCATATCGACCAGCTTCAGATCGATATGAACCTACTTCAGGTCGATATGCTTCATCTTCTCCGGCTCCATCGACGGCACGACCTGCAACTCCGTTTTTCATACATTTCACACACTTTCAACACCATAAAATCATACCACTATGGTCCTAAAACATCTAAGAACACGATCCATGCCTTAAAATGCAAGAAAAACATGCAATCTATCGAAGGAAAAATCTGGGGATGAACGCTCACCGGACGCATCTTCCTTCTCCGGTGCAGTCAAATTCCGACGTCCAAACTTGTGTTTCCGGACACCAATCAGCTCCCTACGATGAATAGAACACAAAACAAACATCAAAACCTCAAATTGAATCAAATTCCTACGAGTTCAAATTTAATTTACCGAATCGGTTTCGAGCCGACGGCCTATCTTCGGAGCCCCGAAACTTTCTCGTTACTTCGCCAAACAGGATGTGCTTTAGCTTTTTATAATTCTGGGAGAACAAGGTACAAGTAGGTGGTGATGGTTTCTCCGGTGGTGGCTCGTGGTGGCCGGAAATCGAGCAGTTTCAGGGCGGGGTTGGGCTGCGGAACTGGGGTTTTCCTCACTGTTCCAGCTGATTTACTCGCCACTGCTCTCTATCTCACTCTCCTCTCACTCTTATCTGGACGATTGAAGATGATAAATGATGAAGATGAGCTGCATAAATATTGGTTTGATTCAAGGCTGAAATCAAAACTTCACCGCCTCTCTCACTCTCTCTGGACTGGAAACAGACGAAGATGAATGGAAAAGATTTCTGCATGTTTTGTTTGATTCACTCCCAGCCAACACCACCGCCACACCTCCTTCTTCTTCCAGTTGCCTTCACCCACGCACACATGACACACACAAGGCATGCACACACGCACGTCGACTTTCTTCAGGGTGAAGAAACATTTTTTTCCTTTTTCTTTTTATTTGAAATATTTCCCCCACTTCAATTTGGGTACAATTTCCTCCATTAACTAGTCTTAACGAGATCAAAAAATTTGATAAATTATATGGAAATGCTCCTCTCGACGAGCTCGTCTTGACCGTAAAATTGCATAATTTTTGGAGACAAAAATTATTCCATTTTCCTTTTAATTCAATATTTAATTAAAAATTATTCGGACCTCGGAAAAATATTTCGATCAATTCCTATGCTTCCATATAATATTTCCAAGCATTCCCTAGCTCGGTTTTAGAATCGGACTCCCCGAGTGCAAGTTGTGAATTTTATCACATTTATTAATATTCCAATTGATTTCTCTATGCACTCGTCCAATATTTATAAAATTGTGACTTTACGGTCAATCTCATTTTCTCAAAACGATTCCAATGATATAAAGATACCAAAATTGGGATTCCTAAATCTCAACAGACGATTAATTGTTTCTCGAAAATGAATAAATAAAATATTTGCAGAATTTAATAATCCTTTATTAAATAATTTAAGCTTTAATTTGCTTAAATAAAATACGGGATATTACAACCATCAACCATCTACCGTCGTTATTCAATCCGCATGAGTTGAGGTATTCCTTTGAATCTACGCATTAAATTAAATAGGTGCATGCATAGGGCATTTAATGTTTGTAGTAACATTTATTTTGAAATCCATAAAACGAATCTCGGGTAAAAAAATAAATAGTGATTCACATCACCTATTGTAGAGTCAGTTCCTACAACTGGTATCAGACTCAGGTTCTTATTTTACCAATCTATCGGAAAATTAATTTTGACATTCAGTTTATGCATGTTATTTAATTTATCGTGGATGGATTTATCTTTATCGTGGATGTTTTTGTTCTCATTGCCCCTTTTTGGTTTTGGTTTTGTTTTAAATTGCAAGAAAATCTGCAATTAGATTGATACGAAAAATCATGTAATAGACTAGATCTATTATTTTGTATTTTTATTCAATCTGTAACCGGAGTTGAAAGAGATGGAAGAATGGTGATCGAAAAGGAGGTACAACAGTTTCCAGTGGGCTGGAATCGGACTCAGACGCGCTTAGGCAGCGTGCGTTGGCGGTCGCTGGCAGGCTCTGCAGCAGACCGACGACGGCAGCAGGCAGTGCCCGCGTGCCTCCTGCGCGCGGCAGATCTCTGCAGAACATGGGCTGAGTAAAGTCGCACGCATGGTGGTGGTTGTTCTTGCCATAGCAGCTGCTCACGTTCATCATCACTTCCACTCGCGCAGGCAGTGGCGCTGGTTAGCTGTAGTCTGGTAAGTGTTCTCTCGCTTGATTCATCGCCTGTGAACGTGACTAACACACGACGGACAACAGAAGCAGCAACGGTCGAACCGAAGCAAACCAGCGGCTGCGCCGCGAGCATGTGCGACTAAAAGTGGTGCTCGGCATGGCCGGGTTACACGGGTGGTTGCCGCGGCGTGGGGTGGCAAAGCAACGTAGGTTGCAGTCCGCAGAGGAGACTGAAAAGGCAAGGGGCAGTGGCAGTTTCTGCAGCTGGCGGTTGAAACCTTGTTGTTGGGGTTTCTACAAACCCTAGGGTTTTCTACCCGGGCTATAATATATAGGTTTATTTTTATTTCCCATGTAAATACAACTGGGTGCCACGAGAATTTTTATTTTATTTATGATATTCTCGTATGATGTGATTTATTATGCGCGCACTAGTAAATAATAGGAAAGCATGCTACTGCTTTTATTATTTAATTTTAAAGCATGTTGTAGATAATAGGGAAACATGTTACTACTTTATTATTTACTGTTCAAAGCATGCTTTGTGTGATTTATTTTATGTATTAAATTATGTCTGTAAATTTCGAAATCATGTTGGGAAATATGATGGAAATTTAGATGTGACATAATTTATGGATCATAAATTAATATGTGCGCATAAGAACCTTTTGAAAGAAAAGGACTAAGTAAGATTTTTTAATAGAAATAACCAAGATCTCCACAATGCAGTCTCATATTAGAAGTGGGCAGTGAAGTGAGTAGACGTATACACGACTGTAGCCTGCTTACTTTATTTGTTCATAAGTTATAATAGATGAGATTTCTACAAAAACATTTAAACATGTGAGAACTGGACGGTGAAGTGAGTAGACGTCTACACAACCGTAGCCTGCTTACTTTATTTGTTCATAAGTTCTCTAGGATTATTTTAAATGCGATAACAAAGGTTGTAAGAGGCTTGCGTCATGGGTCTAGTACGTATGACAAATCGTTCTTTTAACTTCCGAAGTTAGAATTGTGGTCAAATGCTTAGATGTGGCCTGAGTACTAACTCGTGAATGATGTCCCAGCTCAGATAGGTTGAATATGATCTTAATTTTATCTCCGATTATTAATTTCATTTTGTCGGCGAATACCTGGCATGATTGAAATTAAAGACTGGAACTTCAAAGAGCAGTCTGGTTAGGTAGTATGTTGTAAACTTCTTCGAAAGGAGCTTGCAGTAGATGCACCTAGGCAATTGGTGGAAACAACTATATTGGTTTATCAATAGGTTACAATGCATATTTGTTTCAATGTTCTGCATGTATGTTCTTACTTTAATCAATTATTGTTTTCAGATATGTCTATGAATAATGTCATCAATATCTTGGCACAAAATCAATTAACTGGTCCGAATTTCCTGGAATGAAAGTGCAACTTGGATTATATCCTAGTTGCAGAGGAACATCAATCCGTTCTTAACATTTCGTGTCCAGCTGTCCCCACTGCTGAGTCAACTAATGTGGAGTGGAACCTCTATGACAAGTTGGTCAAGTCTAATAATGTAGTCAAGTGCTACATGATGACCAATATGTCTAAGGTGCTCCAGCAACAACATCAACACTATGACAAAGCAACTTAGATTATGGATAGTCTCACAGTTACTTATGGGGAATCAGATAGAGCTGACAGATTTATACTAATGAGGGAAATTCTGAGTTGTAAAAGGATTGTGGTAGCTCAGTGAGGGAGCACGTTGTTTCCATGACTCACCTCATGGACAAACTGACGTTGCATGGAGGAGGTATTGACGGGAAAGCCCAGGTCAATATTATACTCAACTCACTTTCAAAGTCTTTTGAGAAGTTTAGACTGAATGTTGTCATGAGTAAAAAAGAGTACTCTTAATGAGTTACTTAGTGACCTCAGGGTAGGTGAATTAGTCATGCAACCTGAAAAGGCAGTCTAGGTTTCTTTCGGTAGTTGCCCTACATCTTCGAAAGGTGCTAAAGGGGTGATTAGAAAGAAATTCAAGAAGACAGCCTCTGGAAGCAAATGTTCTGGGAAAAATAAGACAGTGACACCGGGGAAGAAGGGCAAGTGTTTCCGTTGTGGCAAAACTGATCACTTGAAGAAGGATTGTCTGACCAAGCGGGTTGGACTAGGTACATCATTAGCATTTGTAACGGAAACATGTTTAGCATTTGTTTCTACCCATTCGTGGGTAGAGGATACTGGAGCTACTGATCATGTATGTTACTCTTTGCGGGGATTCAGGCCGATAAGGTAGCTGAATAATGACGAGGTGATGATCTCAATGGGTAATGCTGCTCGTGTGTCTGCAACAATAGTTGGAGATGTTACATTATGCTTTCAAGATAATGTTTTGATTTTAAGAGACATTTTGTATGTGCTGGATTTTTTACAGAACCTCATTTCTATTTCCCATTTAATAAATGATGGATTTTCAGTTATTTTTTATAGTCATGTTTCTATCACCGGCAATAACGGTGTTATTTGTTATGGGATACAGAAAGACTCTCTTTATATCATAACTTTTTGCATGAATCTTTCGTGAATGTTTCATATAAATCATTTAATCATAAGAAGAGAAAGTTTTCATCTTCTGGTGAGGATCTTATATATTTATGGCATCTAAGACTAGGTCACATCAATCTAAAGAGGATCAAGAGACTCGTGGATGATGGAACGTTAGATTCAATCTAGGTAGTTCCACATTGAGTTTGTAAATCTTGTATAGAGGGAAAGGTAACGACCAGGATTTTCAAGCCATGTTAGTCTCGAGAAAGTGATGTGTTGGAATTGATCCACTCTGACTTATGTGGACCAATGTCTATGCAAGCTCGTGGAGGATTTAAGTATTTCATTATTTTTATTAACGATTACTCGAAATACTGGTATGTTTACTTACTTCACTATTAGTCTGAATGCTTTGAGAAATTCAAGGAATTCAAGGCGGAAGTAGAGAAGAAGTTAAACAAGACAATTAATTCATTACGATCTGATTGTAGTTATGAGTATCTAAATGACAAGTTCTTGCAGTTTTTGTTAGAGCATGGGATTACATCCTAATGGACTGCACTGGGCACTCCTCAGCAGAATGGTGTGGCAGAAAGAAGAAATATGACTCTTCTTGAAATGGTTAGGTCCATGATGAGTTATGCAAACTTGTTGTTTCATTTTAAGGCTACGCATTACAAACAGCGGCGTACCTGCTGAACCTGGTACGATCTAAGTTAGTTCCTAAGACACCCTTGGAACTCTGGCATAGGAAAAAGCCCAGTTTCTCAAAGATAAGAGTGTGGGGTTGTCCGTCATATATCTTGTGAAAGGAACCTGATAAGTTAGAAGGTAGGTCCAAGCTAATGTTGTTCATGGGATATCCCAGACAAACAAAAGGTGGTTATTTCTACTGTCCTGGGGATCAGAAGGTCGTTGTTAGCACCAACGCAAGATTCTTGGAGGACGAGTTTGTGAAAAACCTCAAATCCAAAAGTGATATCATTCTCCAAGAAATTGGAGAAGATGATGTGCTTCCATTGGGAAACCCCATTGCAGATTGAGTGTACCTCTCAAAGGTATAGACCCAACTGCACGATCGTCAGTGCAAGGCTTTGAGCGACAAGTAAATTCACCAACTGGTGATGCAATCCCAGTGCTCTGTTGTAGTGGGAGGGTACCTCACCAACGCAAGCGGTATATGTTCACGGGAGATCCCGGAAGACGAACTGGATAATACCGACTCATGGACATACGATAAAGTAGTAAATGACAAAGATGCAGAAAAATAGCTTAAAGTCATGGATTTGGAAATTAAATCAATTACCGCTATGGATGTATACCATAAGTCTGCGCTACCAGATGGCTTTTGGGCCATAGGTTGCAAATGGGTATACAAACGGAAGAAAGGTTCAAAATGAAAAATAATGGCTTTGAAAGCCAGGTTGGTGGCGAAGGGTTATAGTCAAAAGGAGGGAATTGACTATGACGAGAACTTCTCACCGGTAGACATGCTCAAATCCATTTGAATTATTCTATCCATAGCACCACATATGGACCTAGAGATCTGGCAGATGGATGTCAAAACCATGTTTTTAAACGGGTACCTTCAGGAAGGTCTTGACCTCTATATGCAGCAGCTAGAGGGTTATGTGAAGGATGGTGAAGAGCATCTTGTCTGGAAGCTAAAAAAGTCCTTGTATGGACTTCAACAAGCTTCACGGTCATGGAACAAATGTTTCGATGATGTGATTAAATCCTATGGATTTTCACAGTGTGAAACTAAAAGTTGTGTGTATCGATTATCCATCAGTGGAAGCGTGGTATGTCTTGCACTTTATGTAGATGACATTCTTCTATTCAGCAACGATGTGAAGGTGTTGTCAAACATAAAAAAATGGTTATCCGAACAGTTTTAAATGAAGGACCTAGGAGACGCTTGATACATCCTTGGATTTAAAGTCTTGCGTGATCGCAAGAAGAGGATGTTAAGCTTGTCTCAAGTTGCTTATATTGATACTATGATTGCTCGTTTTAGCATGCAAAACGCCAAGAAAGGATTTCTACCTTTCAGACATGGTGTTCCTCTGTCTAAGGCACAATGCCCTACAACAGAAGAGGAGAAGGATGAGATGAGTAAAGTACCATATGCTTCGGCAGTGGGAAGTCTCATGTATGCGATGTTATTTACGAGGCCAAATATTTGTTATGCCATGGGCATGGTGGCTATATATCAGTCTAACCCTGGATAGGCACACTGGACTGCTCTCAAACATATTCTCAAATATTTGAAAAGAACTCGAGACTATTGTCTCGTTTATTGGTGATTCAATTTATGCCCTATGGGTAATACGGATTCGAATTTCCAGGTAGTTCAGGATAAGAAGAGATTGACCTCGGACTATGTGTTCACCTTGGGAGGTGGAGCTGTATCATGGAGGAGCGCAAAACAGAAATGTATCGTGGACTCCATCATGGAAGCTGAGTATGTGGCAGCTTCAGAGGCTTATAAAGAAGCAGTATGGCTTCGGAACTACCTCCAAGAGTTAGATATTGTTCTGATTTTGCCAAAGACTATCACGGTATATTGTGATAACGTTGGTGCAGTAGCAAACTCTAAGGAACCAAGAACTCACAAAGCGTCAAAGCACATAGAGAGAAAGTACCACATCATACGAGAAATCATAATGAAGGGAGATGTGCTAATAGATAAGATAAACATTAAGGATAATCTAGTAGATCCATTTACAAATGGCTTACCTCAGAAGGCATACGAGGGTCATGTTCGTAGCTTAGGGCTGAGGTATATGTCGGCCACCTGGTGACCAAATGTAATAGCTAGATTAGAATAAACACATGTTATAATCTGGAAAGTAATGGTATAATGCTTTGAGTATAAGTGGGAGATTGTTGAAATTGTATACATAAAAGCACTATGATTGGTATATTGGGAAACATTATGTTTGATCAACTAGTAATCATTAATGACTTGGAATGAGCAACTCCTGTCAGAATTAACAATCATACGATGCGAATAAACACATCCAGTTATCTCGTCGATAGGGAGATCATAAGGTGTGTAAGAGACCACAGAATATCGTATAAATTTTTCTACCTTGCGAGATATATACAGTTATCACAGCAAAGACAGTTTTTGGTTTGGCTGTCGGTTTAGGCTGCGGCACACAAGTCCATAAATGGTTTATCTTGACAGCTTTGTGTGACCGGTACATCTCAATGTATTTATAGGATCAACAGTGAGATGAACCATTCTACTTGACATACGAATGAGTAAAGATCTCGGTAACTTGGTCGGATCTAAAATCTATTGAAAGTTGAGGGGTACACATGGGTTGACTGTCACTTTGACTTGTTATGGTGGAATGTCTTACATGTACTCATATATATGCATCTTGGGTGATGGAAATTTGTGTGGGGTTTCCTCAGGCTGGATTTAGATAACCATATTCGTTTCAAGATGGTGATATTCCATGGGAAGCTCACGAGGTTCATTATGTTAAGTTATGTAGGCTGAATTATTGATTCAAGAATAAGCAATAAGGGTTGAGTGGTACGTTTCAGGAATAATAAGAGATTAATTAATTGCAGCTAATTGTCATATGCTGAATTAATTAATGAATGTCTGAAACCTTAAATATGGGGATTAACCAAGTCAATGCAACTCGTTCCTAATAACGTGGTAATAAAAGGGTAGGTCAACATTAATTCTCCGGTGGCATAAATTAATGTTTATTAATTTATTATGTTCTGGGTTGAACATGCAATTAATTAATACGAGGCCCACTTTCTTATTTGCATTTGATCCCTGGCCTGGCCAAATAATGCTCAGAGCTCATTAGGGTTTATTAAGCACTAATAGCTCATTCTCCGGATCTATAAATAGATCAGTTCTCTCACTTCCAACATAAGTATGAACTTTTCCAATGAGAAACCCTAGAGAAAGTGAGAGAGTGGGCGGCTGTTTCAATCAGGTTGCGCATCCTCACCTGATTTCCGGATCGAGTAAGGGAACAAATTAGAAGATCAGCTCTGTAGGAACACCATAAACCATCTACTGTTGTTATTCAATCCGCACGAGTTGAGGTATTCCTTTGAATCTACGCATTAAATTAAATAGGAGCATGCATAGGGCATTCACTGTTTGTCATAGTATTTATTTTGATATCCATAAAATGAATCCCGGGTCAAGAAATAAATGGCGATTCACATTGCCTATTGTAGACTCAGTTCCTACAAGAAATGCCATAAATGAGGTGAATAGATCTTGTCTATAGGATTTAGGTTGAATAAGGCTGCATGTTGTAAGTTGGTGGGAATGATTTTAAGAGGTGAAGCAAAATGATGGTTGAGCTCTGAAGAAAAAAAAAATCTAGAACTATCCTTAAAAGCTCATTCCGAAGAAAAATTTCGATTAGAAAAGAGCATAAAAGGATTAGAAAATAGTAGAAAAAATGAGAGTTGTGTTGGTTTGAATTAGAATAAATTAGGAGAATGGGTGAATGAGATTAGATGGTGATTTTAGTTGGTTGGAAGTCATGAACTCGATTGATTTTAGTCAGTTTGCAGAATTTCCTCACCTATTCCGAAAAAAACCTACATTATAACCAGAAAGGTAGTCTTTTTTATTCTAGACTTTTGTGCACATTCTAGCAATGGAGATGATAGGAAATTTGCAAGCCTATTGTAGAAATTTTTTCAATACATGACTTTTTGTGCTTTCATCTAACCTACACACTTGATTGATGAGCGAAACTCTTTCTTGCTAGTTCTTCCACAGTTGAAGGATTTTCTATCTTTTTCAAATTGTATGTGTGATGAAAATTTTCGATTCTTGAATGTGAAGAATCTTGTGAGGCATTTCACTTTCAACTGCATGAGATTTTGATTCTTTAATTCCTATTGATTGAGGACGATCAAACGTTTAAGTTTTGGAGGATTGATAAGCTCGTAAATGTACTAACTTATCTATGTTTTCTTCATTGTTTTATGTGTTTTATGTTACTTGTTGGTCCCGAAATCAAAGTACGTAATATGCAGCGGAAGTAAATAAGAGTTGCACTTGTTCTCTTAAACTGACTGAAACTCAGTTTAAGGTTTCTGAAAGGTTAAGCTTAGGTCTAATAGTTCTTTAAGTAAGTTTCACAGAATATACACTTCAATACTTGGACAAGTATTGAAGGTTTGAAAGTCTGTTTTGCGAAACTTAATAGAAGCAAAAACTTAAATGAAAGCAGTAAAGAACACATGATATTTTATAGTGGTTCGGATCTAAAAATCCTACGTCCACTCTTCAGAAATTTGGTCTGGAAAATCACTTAGTATGATACAAGCCTCCTTACGATCGATGGACAGCCCGTTGGCACTCCTTCCTTCGGTCTGCTGTAGTCACTCGCCTAGGAACTCCTTGTACGCTTACTCTTCAAGTTGAAGTGAGGCCAGCACTCCGCATGCTTCTCCCGGTGGTTAGATGTTTGCTATTTTTCCCGGAACTCAGGTGGTTAGCAAAAGCCCGTGAGAATCAGAATCCCTGAGTAGGAAACTAACTTTTGTGATTATATCTTAGAAAGGTATATTCACCAAAGGTTTGCTTAAGTTATAAAGCTTCAGCCTCGTGCTAAGAGAGAGTAGCACAGAGAGACAACTTGAGTCAGGAACTCAAGTCTCGTGTATGAAAATACGAAAACTCGGAGAGCTTGAGTAGAGAGTGATGGCTTAGCTTTTCGCGTAAGTTGGATCTGAAGTTCATAACCTTTTAAGTTTGAAGTGCAGACCTATTTATAGACAAATCCTTGACAATTTGAATTTCTGTCTGTTAGATACAATAATCTAATCATTAAAGACATGGAGAATGTCGTCCAATCATAGCTGATACTATAAATTTGCTCTGCTCTATTATGTCATTGTACTTTTCACTAATTTTGTGTCAGACTAAGTTTCAGTTCGAGGAATCCAAGTTTGGATATCCTCGTACTGACTTTTACTTAAGCAAAGAGATGCCGAATTCTGACTGAGCTTGGTTTTCTTCGTGTACAACGGTGCTTACAAGGTAGAGGTTCTCATTCAGTCTTATAAACTCATAAAAGTTCCCCCTCAATTTCAGCTTTGTACTTAAGATCTTATCCTTATAATTTTTTAGAGATATTGCTCGATTGATTTTTCAAGTCAGTTTAGAGCAATTAAAACTTAAGTACGAGATAGCTAGAAGCCTTTTGATTACACTGGCGTGTGTAAGTTCAGCATGTGAAGAGCAAAAACCTTTGTTGGACAAAAAGAGATTGTGGTCAACAAGTCAGTTTATCATTTATTTTTTTCATTACAAGTACTCAGATTAACTAAATAAAAGAAACCTATGTAGAACCATTACTAGTCTATACTAGGTTGTTTCTGGTCTTCATGTTCTTCAAACTGGCTACTATGGATCTTATCTGAACTCCTCATCCAAGGAAGGCAGCTGGATAGGCTGACTAGCTTTTCACCGCCCTTGGACTTTCGTCTTCCAGGATTTCTCAGACTGAGAAGTCGTGGCTGTGGAGATGTGCTCCTTGTGGAGAGAAAAACTTGTCTTTCCACTTTCATCTCAATGTCTCCTGAGGGAAGCAGGTTCGATATTCGGACTAGCTTTCCAATTCCCTCATGCCGGCTTTTAGTAGCTTTGCCTAAGAGGTGATTCTCTCATTTCCACCTCCGGACTCATCTTCTTCACCCGCCCTGGTCTTTGTCAGCATTTGTAGACCATCTACAGGGGAAGAATCTCTAAGTGACAGTGCCCAGCCTCCTACTAATGGAACGTCACTTTGAGCAGTGAGCAGTGTACCTGAGAAAGAGCTCAGATCTTCTGATTTCTTCTGCTCCTTCTCGGTATGAAGACGACTGCTATGCTCGAGATTTTTGATATCTTCTGCACCTTCCATACTTCTTTTCCCCCTCTTTAACTACACTAAAAAAAGGTAGTGAGGATATATCTGGTGACTTGGACTCCTTCGCCATTGATACTAGATTGAAGGGTAGAGATGAACAATATATGAATTATAAACTTGAAAGGAAGGGTTCGACAATGAAGAAAAAAGTGTTCGCAAGGAAGACGAGGAAAACCCTATTTATAGCAGAAAATGGTCATTAAGATGAATAAATGTACCGTGAAATCCTATCCATTTCTTGAAATTCTGCGATGCTTGGGATGTGTTGCCTCGCGATGTGCATCGTGGGATTTGACTTGAACGATGTAAGGAAGTGATGTTGTCCACGTGGCAATCACTAATTCATCGCTGCTTGATACACATTTAGAGCGTCATAACTGAAAAAATCAGTTTGGAATTAAATATTCTGCCTTTTAAACTTCCTTGCTGACTAAGAGTAAGTTCTTAAACTGAGAGTTGGAACTCAGTTTAGTTCTTCATCCATCCTTCTAAATTTTCTAAGTGTTGAAACAAAAACTTGGTTTTCTTGGCAAGTCAGTATGGTCCACCAAAATTTCAGAAATTTGACTAAGTAGTTGTAACCCATACTGAGTTCGCGTCCTTTTCAGAGAAACTTAGTTGGAAGTTAGACTCTCATTCTTTTATAGACATCACTGAGAGTGATCTTCAAAGTAGAGAATTTCATACTGAGTTGCGTAGACACCACTTAAGAGTATTTCTTAAAAAATTGGTTGAGTATGAAGCCTCCATACTGAGAAATACACCAATTTTGAAAATTAAGAGTTTGAACTCAGTTTTAATCCGTGAGGGTCATTTTCAAACATAATCTTTTCAATCTTCCCGTCTTTTGGATTGTGTTGGTGACACCACTTGAAAAACATTCACAAGTGGAAGGTTTTTGGTGATACCACTTGCAAGTAAATGAAAGACTTTAACAAGTGAGCGAAACTAAAAGCTGGGACCCAGTTTTTGTCAGCTTCACCTTTACTATACTTAGTCTATGAGAGAAACTAGAAAAACTAAGAGCTTGGACTTAGTTTTATTCTGCATCCACTCCTCTTAAATCTTGGTCTCGTCAAACTCCAACAAACCAAATATGATGCATAACTCCTTAAATCTGGGTTTAGGGAGTGGTGTGGTGGAGATGTCCGCAAGTTGATATTCAGTACGAATGTACTCTACGGACACGTCCTTCTTTTTTACATGATCTCTAATGAAATGATGCCTTATGTTGATGTGCTTGGTTTGGGAATGATGAACGGGGTTCTTCGTGATGCACATTACACTGCTATTATCACAGTAGATCGGTACACACCCAATTTCGACCTCATAATGAAGCAATTGTTGCTTGATCCATAGCACTTGAGCATAACATCTTGCGGCAGCAACATACTCAGCTTCCATTGTTGATGTGGCTACTGAATGTTGCTTCTTGCTAAACAAACTCACAAGTTTGTGTCCTAGGTACTGACATGTTCCACTTGTGCTCTTTTGGTCGATTCTGCATCCTCCAAAATCTGAGTCTGAGTAAGCATTCAAGGTAAGCTCGTCAATTTTGGGATCCGAGATACAAAATACCTAAGGATTCAATTCCTTTAACGTATTTTACTATTCTTCTTTACACCCTCCATGTGTGATTTCTTTGGATTGGCTTGAAACCTCGTACATACTCCAACTGAGTAGGATATATCTAGCCTACTTGTATTTAAGTACAATAGCGATCCAATAATGCCTCTGTACGTAGTTGGTTTGACTGCTTCACCATCTTCATCAAGATTGATTTGAGCACTCGGGCTCATAGGAATCCTCAAGGGCTTGGTATTTTCTGGACAAAACTTGTTGATCAAGTCCTTGGTATACTTCTTCCGATTAATAAAGATTCCTCCTTCAAAATGAATGAATTGAAGACCCAGAAAGTAAGTCAGCTTACCTATCACGCTCATCTGAAAGTTGTTTTGCATAAGTTGGGAAAACTTTTCACACAACCTCAAGTTTCTGCTTCTGAAGATAATGTTGTCAACATAAATCTATACAAGAAGAATGTCTGCTCCATCCTTGATCCTGAATAGTGTAGTGTCGATCTTCTCTTTTAGGAAACCGTTGTTGAGGTAAAACTGAGACAGTGCCACATACTAAGCTCAAGGTGCTTGCTTCAATCCATATACAGCCTTCCTCAATTTATATACTTGGTTTCCTTCTTCAAAGCCTGGGGGTTGTTCCACATATAGTTCTTTTTTTAGCTGCCCATTCAAAAAGGCATTCTTCACATCCATCTGGAAAACTGTGAAGTTGTTGTGCGCGGCATAGGCAAGGAAAAGTCTGATAGCTTCAATTCTGGCTACTGGAGAAAAATTCTCATTGTTGTCGATCCCTTCACATTGAGCATATCCCTTTTCTACGAGCCTTGCTTTAGTCCTTACTATGTTCCCGACTTCATCTCTCTTATTCTTGAAGACCCATTTAGTGCAAATGACTGACTGATGGTTTGGCCAATCCACCAGCTACTAGGGGTGTTCGCGGTCTGATTCGGCCGGTTTTGGAGTAAAATCTCGGCCAAACCAATAAGTACGGTTTGAGATTTTTTCAAAACCAAACCGGCCGAATAATTTAGCTAAACCACCGGCCAAACCATATAAAAACAATTCGGTCCGACCGGTATGCGGTTTGAAATTAAACCGGATGGTATATATGAAAAATATTACTACGTTTAAAAATTGTTTGATGTAATAAAAATTTATGCATAAATAATAGAGTTGATGTAACAAGTATTGATATATTGTAAGACTTTATAATATTTTTACTTTAATTTTTTGAGATAATATATTTACAAATCTTAAATAATATTTTTTTAACTATAAATATTATTTTTGGATATATGAGATATTATTTTTTGTTAAAATATATAACTTTGAGAATATATAAAAAAATTTCAAAATTTTAATTTGATTGAACAAATTTATAAAAAGACATTATTCATATTATATACGTATTAAATTTAATATTATTATAATCATAATTATCAATTATTTTCTTAATAAAATCTCATTTTAATGACACTGTGATAAATACCACATTTATATATTAATAAATAATTCACAATAAATTAATTAGGAAATTATATAATTAATTAACTATGTGAATATTAATAATAATACGTACACTTAAGAAGAAGTATATCATAATTGTGTATTATATTACATTTGTAAACATTCATATTTGGTGAAAAAGAATGACAGAGTTTCAATAGATTTTTATTTAAAGAGTTGTAAAATTTGTGTTTTAGATAAAAATAAATAAATAAATAAAAAATTGGAAGCATTTGTAGAGAGGGGGGATTGAACACAAGCTGATGCACATTTCCACTCCAAACAATCCAACAGATCAATCAACAAGTCTTATAAATTATCTAAACAAATATATATTTATATGTATACGGTCGGTCCTGCTGAAATGGCTGGTTTGGGCTACCAAACTGGAACCGGACCGGTTTTGACCGGTTTTGAATTTTTCAAATTGCCAGTTTGAAAATCGAAATTATAACCGACCAAACCGGCCAAATAAATCTGGTTTGACCGGTTTGAACAGTTTTGGCCAAACCGCGAACACCCCTACCAGGTACCATACTTCATTTCTCTCGAACTCAACAAGCTCCTCTTGCATCGCGTTGATCCAGTCAGTCACTCAGCTCCAATCTTTGTGGACTCTCAATTCTGATAGATAAAATAATTAAGCAATGCACTTCCTTATCTCGTGTGTACTGTATTTGCAACATTGTCTAGCACAACCTCTTCTGGATGGTGTCTCAACCACTTTAGCTTCTGGAGCTGAGTGACTTCTACTGGTTGAACAAATGCTCCAGGATACTCAGTATTGTCTGTTCCCGATATTGGAACTTGAACTAAGGTTGATTCCATCATGGCTATATCTTTTGGAATAGGAACCTTATCTTTATAACCAGGACTTGTATCTTCTTCTCCAGTGATGACTTCCACGATCTCCATTCCATGGTCTTCTTGATTCATTGTAGGTTAAACCTCTTCTGGATGAACATCTTCATCTTCAGGTAAGTCAGCTTGGGTAAGCAACTCAGTTTCAGTTTTGCCACCAAACTGAGTTTCATCTAGATCGCCTGCGGTTCCCCCTTGATTGATACCTGTGGTTATTGTTAGTGAACCAATGGCCTCAGCAAGGTCACTTACATCACAAACCTTGTCCTCTGGAATACTTGAATGATCATTCATAGATCTAGCCTGAGAAACTTCATTAGAATTTTCCTTGTCATAACTAAGTTTATCACAGGCATTTTTGATCTCGTGATCACTAAGCTCCAGGTCCTTCAAGATCATGCGCACTAGAATAGACTCATAAAAAACAATAAAGCATGTTACTTACACAAGTCTGGTGGTCTTGTTAAGTACTCTACATCCCTTGTATGAAGGGTGTCCATACCCAAGAAACACACCTTCAGGCTTCATCCGCCTTGGGACTGAAAGTATTTAACTTAGACTTCCCATTGTTATGGATGTACCATGGAGAACCAAAAGCACGTAGATGAGCTATAGAAAGCTTACGACCATTGTAGAGCTCGTACGGGGTTTTGTGATGGCGATTGTTGATAGCACTTCTATTCTGTGTATAGCACGTCGTCATGAAGGCTTCTCCCCAATAGCATTCACTTAAGTCAGCTAGCATGGTCCTCACTGCCTCCTTGAGTGTACTGTTTCTTCACTCAGCAAGACCATTCTGCTAGAGGGTTCTTGGAGCTGACTTCTCGTGAGCAATACCAGCATCTGCACAGAAATCCATCAAAGGACCATTGTAAAACTCAGTCCTGTTTTCTGATCTGATTCTCTTCAAGGTGACTCCCTTGTTGTTTTGCAATTGAAGGATGAGCTCTGGAAGCTGCAGTTTAACTTCATCCTTTGTTTTCAACAGCCTCACCCATGTATATCTCGAGTAGTCATCCACTACAACGAGAGTGAATATCTTACCTCCAATGTTGGGTGGCTTGACCGGTCCAAATAGATCCATGTGAAGTAGTTCAAGGACCCTATCTGTACTTGTTGTGATGGTGCGACTCTTGAATGAAGCTTTGGTTTGCTTCCCCATCTTGCATACTTTGCAGACATCTTCTTCTTTCTTGAACCCAGCATGTGGTAAGCCTTCTACAAGCTTGTGCTTGGCTAAGTGTCTGTTTGATTGAAAATTCAGGTGGCTAAGCCTCTTATGCCATAGCCAGTTGACTCCTTGGGATGAGCTTGTTGCGACAAGACATGTGTCAAGCTGTCAACTCTCCCAATCCATAATATAGAGACTGTCTTTCTTCATTTTTTTCAGCACAGTCTCCTTGGAGTCTTTATCGATGATTAAGCAATCATCTTCGGCAAATGTCACCTCATATCCTGATTGGATAAGTTGAATAACACTCAGCAAGTTGTAATTGAGGTTGGTGACTAAGGATACGTTGTTGATGGTGATCCCATTATATTCTCGACATCCTTTGCCGATTACTCTCCCCTTTGAGTCATCTCCAAAAATACCTGGGGGACCTCTCGCCATCTTCAGGTTTGAAAGAAGTTCTCTTTCTTCGGTCATGTGGGTAGAACACCAACTGTTGAAAATCTAAGCTTGCTTCTTCTTCTTGAGCTGACTTTGGTGACCTTGTACCTGTAAAACAAAGAAGGTTAGACTACAGGTACCCAAGATTCTGCGCGTCCTGCAAAGTTAGTCTTAAGGATCCATCCCTTAGGAATTAATACTTGCTTCACCTTAAACATAGGTGCAGCAACCTTCTCTCCCTTCCTCTTCATTCAGAAATAATGGATGTTATTTGTATGCATGTTAGAAGGAATGTGGTGTGAGTGTGAAACCTTGACAGAAACTGAATTTCTTAGAACCAAGTTTCTAGGAACTGATTTCCTAGAAACTGAGTTTCTGGAAACGAAGTTTTGGTTGGGTTCTCGAAAACGTATTCTGCGGTGTGAACTATTCCTAGCCCTTGGAATGTAAGAATGTTTGGGCTCAGACCTCGTATAGGTGTCCCTCCTATACGGATAAGTTCTCTTCTCATAAAAAGTGTAAGTAGGGAACCTCGGATTTCTTGAATCCATAAATGATACTTACTTTTTACGAAGGTCAGTTCTAGCTGTTGAAGTGGGTTTCCTCACATTAGGAACAGTCTGCTTGACCCACTTCTTAGGCATAGCAGGCTTCATCTCAGGTTTATTTGACTTAGAGGTCAAATTATTTTTAAGCTTGGGTGTAGAAGTCAGTCAGTTTGGAAACTGACTTCTTCTCTTTGCCCTGATTAGCCATTGTGGAGTCCTTGTCTATACTGACTACTCTCTTGCCTAACAACTTAACCTTTAAACTAGAATCCTTTTTTAAATGATGGTTGGAAATATTTCTAGTTTCGGAGGTAGGTGCATGATTGCTCAAACTGTTTTCAGAAAATCCTAGCCCTGACTTATCAGATGGATCTAGTTGTAATCTTAGGGCTTCTGAAACTTTGCTAGTGTTTGAATAAAGTGAGCAAATAAGGGTTTGATCACTAGCAATTTTTTGTTTTTGAGATTCACATTCTTCAGAAATAGTTTTAAAATTTTCAAATAAGATTGAAGGCTCCTGTCTAAGTTTGACAAGCTCACCACTTGCTGACTTCGATCCTTGGATCTCCTCGATCAGTTTTGAAACTTTAAGTTTCAGTGAGGCATTCTCTCCAGCTAAAACATTTTTCAATTCATAAAATTTTGAAATTTTTTTATTTAAAGTTTTGATGGTTACATCCTCTGAATCCGAGAAATAAGATTCAGAGTCCTCCTCTATGCATGCTTTAGAAATAGAAACTGAGTTTGAAATATTTACCAAGTTCTGCGACTCAGCTTCAGATCCTTCTTCTTCGGATTCAGATGCTACTTCTTCTTTTCCAAGCTTGGCCATCAGCACTAGGAATGCTTCTTGCACGGCCTTGTCTTCTGAAGAATAGTAGCCATCATCATTATATGAGATGTCTAGCACCTCAGTTCTGGATAGCATGGCCTTTGCAATAGCTCTTGAAGCTTTCTTCTCAAATACCCTCTTCAGGCATTCCCCCTCTTCCTTGGATACCATCGGGCACTCGTACATGAGGTGATTGGGGGAGTTGCACTCAATGCACGCCTTGGGAGGTCTCTCGCTGAATTTTTATTCATTGGATTGTGAACCTTCATTCTTGGCTTTGGTTTTTTCAAGAAGCTTTGTTAGCTTCCTCATCTGCTCCTCAAGCTCAGCAATTGAGCTCTCTTCCTCCTTCTGCTGTTAGGAAGGTGTTGGCGCTGACTTTGATGAGGAGGTCTGGCTGCTAGATCTATCAGTTTGATAAGGCTTCGGAGGCCTTTTCTTGAAATCTCTCTTTGCAAAGAAGGCAATGTCTTCTTCGGGTTGCGTGTTGACATTCTGCAAGACTTCATTCTTCTTCTCCATTTGGATATCCCAATCATGGGCTTGTAGTTGGGCGAACACGTCCTTGTTGGTCATCTTGGAGAGATCCTACTCTTTCAAGTTTGTGACCTTGACGAACCAGTCCTTCTTCGGCATTTTCGAGAGAATCTTCGCATTAACATCTGCAATGTTATACTTTCTCCCCAAATTCATTAGTTCACAAAGAATGGCATTAAACCTTGCTTCCATATATTTATTATTTTCACCCTGAAGCATTTGAAATGACTCATACTTATCGACACAATTTTGAAGCTTGTTCCGCTTTATTTAGTCGGTCTCTTGGCAGAGAGTGCCAAGGAAATCGCACATCTACTTGGCATTGTCATAGGCAAGAGCTTCGACAACCAGTGGCACTGGTAGGGATTATAAGATGAGCTCCATGGCCACTGAATCCAGCTGAGAAAGGATTCTATCCTCATTCGTCCACTCAACATAGAGTTTGTCCACTATCTCCGGGCATCCTGCTCCTCCGAGATGAGTATTTACTTTAGTGATCTTTATAGGTCCGGTGGACAGAACCTCAGCCATCTCTGGATTGACATTCTTCAGCATGATCAGCAAGCTCTTCTTCCATATTTCAAAATTTTCTGGTGTGTACTTTGGAAGCTTTGTAATGTGTGCCAGCTCTGTGTACCTAAACTTGAATACACAAAAAAAAACAAAGTGCAAGGAAAATATAGATCTGGTCCTAAGCGACTCAAGATAACTTTGGTTTGTAAGAACTTTGGCGCGTGATACCACTTGTTGGTCCCGACATCAGTGTACGTAATATGTAGCGGAAGTAAATAAGAGTTGCACTTATTTTCTTAAACTGACTGAAACTCAGTTTAAGGTTTCTGAAAGGGTTAAGCTTAGGTCCAATAGTTCTTTAAGTAAGATTTACAGAATATACACTTCAATACTTGGACAAGTATTGAAGGTTTGAAAGTCAATTTTGCGAAACTTAATAAAAGCAGAAACTTAAATTAACGCAGTGAAGGACACATGATATTTTATAGTGGTTCGGATCTAAAAATCCTACGTCCACTCTTCAGACACTTGGTCTGGAAAATTTTTAAGTATGATACAAGCCTCCTTATGATATATGCACAGCTCGTCGGCGCTCTATCCTTCGGTCTGCTGTGGTCACTCGCCTAGGAACTCCTTGTACGCTTAGTCTTCAGTTTGAAGTGAGGACGGCACCCCACAGCCTTCTTCCTTGTGGTTGAATGTTTGTTGTTCTTCCCAGAACTCAGGTGGTTGGCAAAAGCCCGTGAGAATTAGAGTCCCGGTGTAGGAAACTGACTATTATGATTATATCTTAGAAAGATATATTCACTGTTGGGAATATTGTAGGAATATACCTAGTATATTCTAATTTAAATATGGATAGTATTATTTCTTACTTTCCTAGATTAGATTTCCCTACTTGTATATATTGGTGTAAAGTCTTGATCAATAATATAATGAAATTCCCACAATCACTTTGTTTTACATGGTATCCAGAGTATCTTTGGATCCGAGGGATTGCAATTTAAAAAATTAGGGTTTATGAGAATTTGGGGGTTAGGGTTTCTTATACAAAAGTCAAGTAAATTACAACCCATTCGCACTCTGCCGCCAATCAGTCGACACCGCTCACCCAGCCACCTGCGCCGCTGCCTAACCGACCCACTAGCAAACTCCGGTGACTGGAGACGGCACGTGTGAGAAACACGCGCCTTTTGAGTTTTTCAGTGTTGCGCTGTGCTGCCGCGCGTAGAGGCGCGTCTGGCTCCCGCCATCTTTCCGGCGACCGCCATCGTACTCGCTTGGACCTCCTCTACCTATCTGTGTACCTATTTGGGTCATTGTCTGAAAGTATGAAGGTTTCACGTAACTCTAGAAATTTGGTTACAATATTTGTTGAAGAATATGTTCAATTGCTTCAGTTTCGTGAGACATGTGAGTCTTGTTTTGCTTCAGCTATTGTCGAGTTAAATAATTCCCATACTTGTCTTCTCTCTTCGTCTTCTAAATGGGTCATTGATTCTGGTGCCACGGATCATATGACAAGAAATTCAAGAGTATTGTTTATGTTTCAGAAAGATAAGACTCTCTCACCTGTTACTTTAGCGGATGGTTCCAAATCTCAAGTTAATGGATATGGAACTATCCAACTTAAACCTTCCTAGCTCTTGTCATCAGTTTTTAGTTTGCCCCAATTATCATAAAACTTAGTTTCCATAAGTAAACTCACACGTGATCTTAATTGTTGTGTCTCTTTCTTTCCTGATTATTGCTAGGTTTAGGATTTGTTGACAAAGAAGATTATTGGTAAAGGACAAAAATCAGCCTGCCTATTCATTCTTGACATGCAACATCACACGTCTGTCGCATGTTTACGTACTGTCTCTCCCATGGAAGCACATTGTCGGTTAGGTCATCCCTCTCTCCCTTTATTATAGAAAATGTGTCCTCCATTATCTCATTTATCATCTTTAGACTATGAGTCATGTCAGTTTACTAAACACCATCGTGTTTATTTAAGTCCTTGAGTCAATAAGCGAGTTAGTGCTCCGTTTGAGTTAGTTTATTCTAATGTTTGGGGTCCGTGCTCCATTACATCCAAGCCTGGGTTTCGTTACTTTGTAACATTCATAAATGATCACTCTAGTATGACTTGGTTTTATTTGATGAAAACCCGTTCTGAATTGTTTACTCACTTTTATGCCTTTTGTGGTGAGATTAAAACTCAGTTTAATGTGTTTGTCAAAACCTTGCGAAGTGATAATGCTAAGGAATATCTCTCTGACATATTTCGTAATTATATGATGCACAATGGTATTCTTCATCAAACTTCTTGTGTTGACACACCATCTCAAAATGGTGTTGCTAAACGAAAGAATCGTCATCTTCTTGAAACTGCTAGAACCTTGTTATTTAATATGCAAGTTCCTAAACATTTTTGGGTTGATGTTGTTTCTACTGCATGTTTTCTTATTAATCGCATGCCATCATTTGTCCTTCTTGGGGTATCTCCTTTTCATGTTCTGTTTCCCTCTCAGCCTTTTTTCCAATTGCACCTAAAATATTTGGGCGTACTTGCTTTGTTCGGGATGTTCATTTCCAAGTTACTAAATTGGATCCCAAATCTTTGAAGTGCATATTTCTAGGTTATTCTAGGCTACAAAAGGGGTATCGATGTTATAGTCCGAGTCTAGATAGGTATCTTGTGTCTGCTGATGTTACTTTCTTGGAAAATACGCCTACTTTCTGGTTTCTACTCCTCCTCCCACTGAGGGGGAGGATATAGATTTTCTCATATACACTACCTCGGCTCCAGCTATCCCTTCGATTTATAGTCGGCCTCCCATCACACAAACTTACTCTCGCTGACTGTCCTCTGCTCCGATTGCTTCTGATGTGCCCACTAATTCATGTCCTGATTAGCCAATAACTTCAAAGTCAGGTCCTATTTCAAGTGATAATCTTCCTATAGCCCCCCGAAAAGGTAAACATTCTTGTACCTTTCCCATTTCTTCTTTTATTTCCTATGATCATTTGTCTGCCACTACTCGTGCCTTGGTCACTTCTCTTTCTTCTGTTTCTATTCCTAAATCTGTTGTTGAAGCTTGGACTCACTCTGGTTGGCGTCCTGCTATGATTGAGGAGATCAATGCATTATATGCAAATGGTACTTGGGTTTTGGTAGACCTTCCGCCAGGTAAACAACATTTACTGTCAAGGTCAATCCAGATGGCAACATTGCTCATTTGAAGGCTCGTTTGGTTGCCAAGGGTTATGCTCAAACTTACGGTGTAGATTATTTTGATACTTTCTCTCCAGTTGCCAAGCTAACTTCAATCAAAATTTTGATTTCAATGGCAGCCTCTCATCATTGGCCTCTTCACCAATTGGATATTAAAAATGCCTTTTTATATGGTGATCTTCACGAGGATGTCTATTTGGAGCAACCACCTTGCTTTGTTGCTCAGGGGGAGCAGAAGCAGGTTTGTTTTTTGAAGAAATCTTTGTACAGCTTGAAACAAAGTTATCGTGCATGGTTTGGTAACTTTACTCAAGGTGTTGAGAAGTTTGGTATGAAGATGAGTAAATCTGATCACTCAATATTCTACAAACGGTCTGACCATGGTATTATTTTATTGGTTGTCTATGTAGATGATATTGTTATTACTGGTAGTGACTGTGCAGGAATTATGGCTCTCAAGAAATTCCTACACACTCAGTTTGAAACTAAAGATTTGGGGATGCTAAAGTATTTTCTTGTTGTTGAGGTTATCCGAAGCAAGAAAGGAATATTTCTATCGCAGAGAAAATATGTTCTTGACTTATTATCTAAAACTGGAAAACTAGGGGCTAAACCATGCAATACTCCAATGATTCCCAACTCACAACTTACAAAAGATGGTGAGTTATTTGATGATCCTCAGAGATATAGAAGAGTGTTTGGAAAACTTAACCATCTAATGGTAACTCGCCCTGATATTGCCTTTTCAGTTAGTGTGGTAAGTCAATACATGTCTTCACCTATTATTGACCATTGGAGGGTTGTTGAACAATTTTTGTGTTATCTCAAAGGAGCACCAGGAGGTAGAATTGTTTATGTTGTTCATGGTCATAATAGAATCGAGGCTTTCACAGATGCTGATTAGGCAGAATCAAAAGAAGATCGTTGATCGATTACAGGATATTGTGTCTTTTTGGAGGAAATTTGGTTTCATGGACAAGCAAGAAACAACAAGTTGTTTCGCGATCAAGTGTTGAGTCTGAGTATAGAGCTATGGCTAAAGCTGCATGTGAGATACTTTGGGTAAAAGAGTTTCTCAATGAAGTAGGTTTGAAGGTTTCAATGCCAGCTAAGTTATGGTGTGACAATCAAGATGCAATGCATATTGCTTCTAATCCAGTTTTTCATGAAAGGACTAAGCTTATTGAAATTGATTGTCACTTTGTCCGTGAGAAAATTCAGAAGGGTCTCATATGTACAGGGTATATGAGGACACAAGACTAAATTGGAGATATATTTACTAAAGCCCTGAATGGTGCTCGGATTGATTATCTTTGTAACAAGTTGGGCATGATTAACATTTATGCTCCAACTTGAGGGGTAGTGTTGGGAATATTGTAGGAATATACCTACTATATTCTAATGTAAATATGGATAGTATTACTTCTTACTTTCCTAGATTCGATTTCCCTACTTGTATATATTGGTGTAAAGTCTTGATCAATAATATAATGAAATTCCCACAATCACTTTGTTTTACATTCACCAAAGCTTAGCTTAAGATATAAAGCTTCAGCCTCGTGCTAAGAGAGAGTAGCACAGAGAGACAACTTAACTCAGGAACTCAAGCCTCATGTATGAAAACACGAAAACTTAGAGAGCTTGAGTGCAGAGTGATGGCTTAGCTTTTCGCGTAAGTTGGATCTGAAGTTTGTAACCTTTTAAGGTTGAAGTGCTGACCTATTTATAGAGAAATCCTTGAGCATTTGAATTTGTGCCCGTTAGATACATTAATCCAATTGTTAGACACATTGAGAATATCGTCCAATCATAGTCCATATTATAGATGTGCTCTGCTCTGCTGTGTCAGTCTACTTTTCACTAACTTTGTGTCAAACTAAGTTTAATTCCGAGGAATCCAAGTTTGGATATCCTCGTACTGACTTTTACTTAAGTAAAGATATGCCGAATTCTGACTGAGCTTGGTTGTCTTTGTATACAACGTGCTTACAAGGTAGAGGCTTTCATACTAACTTCCCATAGTCAGTATAGCTAGCCCCCATACTGACTTAAGATAAGTCAGTATGGCGAACCCTCATACTGACTTCTCATAAGTCTGTATGGAAAAAACTATACTGAGTACTCAAACTTAGTATAGGCCTTGGCCATACTTAGTAATACCAAGTTTCACGCACGTACACTTCTTCAATTCTCGAGCATTTCCTATGCTCGGTCTTCAGCTACTAAGTTCTATTACAACTCAATTGATCCTATACAAGGATTACAGTTTTAAAACTCTACAAGAAAAATGCTAATAGACAACAGTTTAAAACTATTGTCGTAGGGATACCTTGACTGTGGTCGTAGGTGGGGTTGTAGTAGGGGTAAAAAAGATAAGATCATAGAAAATGATTTTAAACCGTTGTCGTATACAAATACGACAACAGTTTAAAACTGTTGTCATAGGTCGAACCAAACTATTGTTGTATAGTTCTCTACGACAACTCTCGTACACACAGTATATGACAACACTTTTATAAATTATCAATGACAACAGTTTTAAACCGTTGCCATAGGTACAAAAATTATTTTTTTAAAAAAAATTTAATTTGATTCTAACCTATTTCACAAATAAAATAACAAAATTGGAATTACAAAATTCAAATCACAAATCATCATTAATATTTCCAAATTACAAAATAAACATTTGTCCATCAATCTCCAAAATACAAAATAAACATTTGTACGTCCATCGATATCCTTAAATAGAAATTAAACATTTTGTCCATCAAACATAATTTTGAACACAATCGGCTCAAATCTTGCGCACATCATCAATTCCCAAGTGAAGTAACTCTTATTGAACTGTTAAATAAAAAAATAAAAAAAAAGATATATGCATTCTGTTAAATTCAAATGCTACTTAAGTAAAAATATTAATCTTGAGAAAACAACCAGCATAGTCCAAGCAATGATTTTAGAGTTTGATTAAGACAAGCAAATATTAAAACAAATTAATATCTGTAACATTAACTGAACAATTATATAATCACAAACAAACATTGAAATCAGACAACATAGCATAAAACAAATCATCGATTCAACCAAAACAAGCACAACCTAAAAGGAAATCAAACATCTCTAACAAAAGTAATATTCATATGCTAAGCATACAATTAAATAAGATTAATGACAAGATAAATTTCATCACACTTGTCCAAGTTATAACCAAAGTGAATCATTACTTCTCTAGGGGAAGAAATCATAAAGGGTACTCAAAACTGAGTCTTAAGGTAAAATAAGAAATTATTAACACATATCTTGCTCCCAAGCTATATCTGGCCAAGTAAGTAGGTTCAGTCAACATTGAAATATCATGATTAGCAACACTATGCAATTCAAATAAGCACCATTGGCTCCCTAGTCCTCAGATATAATGCAGAGTCGAATCAATCTCGTGCTTATCTTATATTTAGCAGTTGGAGCCATTTTGAGTTATATAGATCTGCAAATGTGTGTTTCATATGTTGATATTTCTTATCCAATATAAAATCGAAGTCTATAAACAATAATAAAATCTAGGTGGTGGTTAAATGTCAAAGTAAACTAACCAATATAAGATGAGAGATTGTCGACAAACTGATCGATCGGTTGATTTGTTGATGTCCCAAATTAAATATATATACTAATTGAAACCAGTAAAGCATGCAATATAAGGTGGTGATTTGTATGTTAGCTTCCCTAATAACAATAGTAATTAAAGACGACTACCGATCATTCTTAGTCAATCAACAAAGCATAAACAATTCATTGACATAATAAACAAATTAATATCTAATAGATACATCCATAAATGGGACCAGAGCAATAGCTGTAAATCATAACTACAATGAAAGATTTTTCAGCAGCACACCCTTCACCAATCAGTAACTAAAAATACAGGATTACATAAAAAATGGTACCTCTCAAAAAGCTTTAAAATCGCCATGGACGATAGCTGGAACTTATCTCATAGGATTTACTTCTGTAATTAAAAAAAAAAAAAACCTATAAAAAAATTCAAAAAAAAAAAAAAAAAAAAAGATCCAAAGAACACAAACACAGTGCAACCAGCATATTCAGGGGATCATTGTTTTCCCTTGCTAATATCAATCTTAATCTCCTCAAACTCTATCTTATTTTCCCTGTCATAAGAAAAACACACATATATTACAAGCAAAAATGTATATGCATCCAGTTTGAAGTCACTAGGAGAATAGAATGGATGGGATTTAATTTATAATTAATAATTATAGATGAAGAAGAAACAAACACAAATGAATTAACCTTATCCAAACCCTTAAAATCAATGATGCGCCTTCACATTCTTGATCCGCTGTGGTACGTCACGGAGTAGAGGAGCCAATACAAGAGGAGCGAGGAGGCGATGAGGACAGCATTGAGCTGCAATTTCAGGATGGATATCTGGTGACAGAGGTGCTCCGAGGGGGGGCAGAAATCGGAGTTACATGAGGGATGGCATGTCACCATTGCCGTGGGTTGGGGAAGGTTTGGGGTTGGCAGCTTGCAGCAACGGGGATTTGGGGGTGTAGGAATTAGGGTATGCTTAGGTTATTTTTGTTTTACTTTTTTATAAATATTCTTTATACTTTAATTTTTATGACTTTTTCTTAACTTTTATTTTTATTACATAGTTTAGTTGATAAAAATTAATTAAAATTATAAGTTTAAAATAATGTTAACCGAGAGATTCGAACCTGGGTTAATTCTGGTAAAAGGGTAGGAACTTACTGATTGAATTAGAACAACAACACTTAAATAACAACACTCAAATGCATTTGTTGTCTTTTGGGTAATAGACAACACTTAAACAACAACGGTGAGGTTCAACCGTTGTCTGTCTGCATTTTTAGGCGCTAATAGACAACGGTTTGGGTTATAACTGCTTTACAACAATGGTTTCAAGCTCAAACCATTGTCTTTTTACCGATGTTAATTAGCAATTTTTCTTATAAGATGACTTTTACAACCTTTGACCCACCAAAACATAAAATAAGAGGAAGGATTTTTTTAATAAAAATCCTAACATTACTTGTGTAGTATATTTCATGCATGAGTGGGTTATAGAAGATATTATGCTTATCATGGTGTGATTTTGCAGGTTCTTGGGCTAAAAAGTGGCTATGTAATGAAAAGAGTCGAAGAAAAGAAGCCTCTGTTTTGAGCGACATAATCTGTCGGTCGACGTGCGAATCAAGCTCGAGAAATGCAAGGACGAGCTCCACGTCGATCGACATGTCTCGTGTCGATTGATGTGGTGAGGTCCAAGTTGACGTGGCAAAGGATCGAAGTGAAGATCGACATAGCCTGTGTCGATTGACACGGAGATCAAAAAGTCATATTCAGCGCAGATATGGATATTTAAATAGTTTTAGCCCTACATCTTTTGAGATACACATCCACCTCTAAATATATCCTTGTATTTTTTTAGTTTTAGGTATCTTTCATTCAACATTGGATTTTTGAGAGTTTTGAAGAATTAGAGACTTCAATCACCCTTTTTTTCTTGTAAGTAATTTTATGCACTTTAAAAATATGTCTTTTGGTTTTCTATATGTGATGAGTGGCAAGAAACTCTAGCAATTTATACGGTTTATACAAACAATCCAAGATGCATGTTTAGATTAATTAGCTCATATTGTTAGGTTTAATTATCTGATTTAATTAATTAATCTAGGATTAATGATGGATCGCGAAATAAAGTTTATTCTTGATTTATAGTTATCTTTTGAAGGACTGAGTGGTAAATAATATATAATAGTAAGAGATAATTAATATAATTAATTTATGTCTCAAAAGGTAGAATTAATTATTCGAATTAAATCTGTTACTTGCTTGAGATTGACTAGTATTGTGTTCTTGAGAATCAAAAAAGTATAAACAATCACATATTAGTAATCTAGGTCATAATTGCCAGACCAAGAATTGTGATAGTTAATCTGATTTCCATCATAGCAAGAGTTGATGATTTATGCATGTATCTGGATTGGATGTTTACCCTAGGATCTGTGTCTTTAAATTTTCTTTTTAAATCCCTTTAATTTCAGTTCTTGTTATCTTTAAATTCCAAAACCAAAACTCAAATTTCAGCTCTAAAACTGTGATTAGTACATAAGACAATTTCGCTATTCAATTTCCTGTGGGATCGACAACCTCCAGGTTATACAAATTTAAATTTCCACTATTTCTGCAATTAATATGTGATTTTTCAAAGTGATCAGCCGGCATCACAGTCCACTCATCATTAGCTTCTCTTTCAATACTAGGACACGATCGTTAAAAGTTAACATGCACAAAACTATGTATCATGTTCTTCTCAAAGTGGAGTTCTCCAACTCAGAGAACAGATCAATAAACACAAACATTTCAAGCTACGACATAAGCTTTAAAAAATCATGCTTTTCATTTATCGTTTAAGCTCATAGCTCGAAAACAAAATAGTTGAGTCATAGTTTGAGTTTCCCACGATATAGGGATAATAAAAGCCCACCTTAGTTTAAGTGTGATTAACGTCTTTTGCGATTATTTTGTGGAGTATTAGCTTCTCCGTGTCCTTCAAACGACATATAGTTCGTATGAACATGGTTGAAGAGATAAGAATTAAATCGAGAGGTTAAAATGAGTTATCTAATTAACCAATTAAGACTAAACTTGAGCCTTCGAACTTTCAAACCTTAGGTTTGGAGTATTAGTATTTAGAAGCACCTTCGGCCTACAACGTAATATTGGGACGACCTTGGATTCACGAGTTGCATGCTATTCATTCAACACTTCGTGAAGTGATTACGTTTCCAACTCCGTGGAGCGTCAAAAACATTCGAGGATATAAAAAAGTATCAGAAGTTGTTATAACGTCATCTAAGCATGGTTTTAACGTCATTAAAATGAGAGAAATTATTTTTCATAATATATGTTTTGATGATATGTAAAAAATCATTATTGCAAATAGTTATAATTGATCTTAGATTAAAAATCTTGTAAGGTTTAAGAGTCGTAAAAAATTAGATCCGTAAATAACTGACAATTATGAGAAGAAGAGAATTACAACTGTCAGTCTCAAGTAAGAGTTGACCAAGCTGTGAGGATAAACATGGCCACGGGCATTATATGATTAAACAACAGTATGTTAAGATTTATAATACAATAAATAAATTATAGTTGAATAAGTCTCGATTATTTTTGTCAAATTTCTTAGTTAGATTTAAATTAGTCATGCCTAGAATGTTATTCTTGAGATTTATTAATATATGTCTAAAATTTTGTATTTTGTTAATGACTGTTAAATATATAATACTCCCTCCGTCCTATTAGAGTAATCTCATTTCTTTTCGGCACGAAAATTAAGGGTTGTGAGTGTAGTGGAATTAATATTTTATTGGTGAGCGTAAAAAAGTTTGTCATTTTAGGAAAATTAGACTATTTTTTGGGACAAACAAAAATGGGAAATGAGACTACTCCTGCGGGACGGAGGGAGTATTATTTATTACAATAAACTTTATAAATATTTCAATTTCTATACATATATTAAATTATAATCTCATTACAATGAATTTGTGCAGTTTAGTGGTTTAGCATCTTTTATTGTTCTAGGAGGTTACTAGTTCGAATCCAGTTAACAACATATACAATAATTTAATTTATTAAAAAAAAATTGGTAAAACCGTCGGTTCCGAAAATATTGAACTGGAACCAGCTCAAATGAAAATGGGCCAAAGCCTGGTTTGAAAATGTATGACACGGTTCTGGGACGGTTGATAAGTTTGTTATTTCGCTAAATTACCAATTAGTTTCTAGCTCATTTAATGTTCTTATCGTGTGATTTTCATGTTTAATTGTGCATTGTAGTGTTTTGGTGTAGAGTTTGTGTTTGATGGTGTAGTTTTGCATAAAAAGTGGATAAATTCGAGACAAGGAAGATGTTGGAGTTTTTGGCTCTATATCGACCGACACAAGGCTTGTGTCGGTCAACACGAGCAGTCGACGGGGAAGCCGACAACGACTTCAAAAGGGTCGACGTGGAGCTCAAGCTTTGTGTCGGTCAATGTGGAAGGTCGATGCTGACGTGACGTGTCGAGGCGAAGGATGTCGGGATGGAGTGCGCATCGACCGACATGGCCCCTATCTCAATCGATGTGGAAGTGAATTTGGTGAGAATGTTGTATTTTTGGCTATTTCATTCCCTATTTAATTATATACCTTGTGGGGATTATTTGTACACCTATATAAACACTTTAGTTCGAGTTTTTAGGGTTAGACACCTTATTTTCATAATAGAATATTGTTCCAAGGCAGAAGTTTATGTTTGAATTATTTTTGGAGTTTGAAGACTATTGATTGATTTTTACTTTGTTCCTCCGAGACTTTGATTTGATCAATGCAAGTTTATTGCAGGTTTTATCTTTTCATGATGTTGATTATTATGAATGTGATGAACTAATTTCTTAATCATATTCTAGAGTTAAAAATCTATCTTGACTACATGTTTACAATTAATTAAATCGAATGCATTTCCTTGTTAGATTTGTGAAATTCTATGCTTTGATATAAACCTTAATTTGTTGGCCACTTATTTAGGTTGTTAGTTAATTAATTTGAGACTCAGAAGGTGATAATTAATTAACAGGAAAAGGATTTCACAATATAATCATTTGTTCTTGTCTTAAAAAGAGGGAATTAGGTTATAGGATTTAATCTCTTGATTTGGGGAGTTATTGAACTATTTCTTGAGACCGAAAGGGTAAATGAATTTCTATAATCTACTTTGTAAATTGTCCATTAAAGAAGTTTACAATACTTTTTTATTTCCATCTTTCAAGGAACTAAATTGGCATTTGATCGATTTATTTGTTGCATGTTATGAAGGATAGTAATAAATCCCTAGAATCTGTATCTTTGCATTTGATTGAAACCCCGTTGAATTACTCTGTCTGGTTTTTAATTGATCTTTTGAATATTATTGTCTCTTTAATTTTTAAAGTTAATGTTACCAAAACCCATTGAATTTGATCGCCTCAAACAATTTCCTGAGAAACTATAGTTCAGTACTTAGGATGGTTCGTTATTTCTTTCCTCGTGGAATCGATAATTTTTATTTGCCGCTATATTGTTAGCTATGCTAAGTCGTTTATAATTTTAGCGATCAAATTTTGGCATTGTTGTCGGGGATTGAATAGAACTAATCTTGATATTAAATTGGTTATTGGGATATTGATTTGAGCTTTATTTTTGTGACTTTTAATTTTCAGTTCGTTTAGACTTTTGCTTCTGTTTCGACCGACGTGACTCCCGTGTCGCTCGATGCAATTTTAAAACTCATTTAATTTGATTTCTTGAGTTATTTAATTTTTAGATTACTTGTTTACTTTAAAATTCGATTTATTGTGTTAATTTTGCATAATTGATTTACTTTCCGTTCATATTTACTTTCTATTTATTTTATTTCCTGTTTAATCACTTTCCTTCTATTTTGTTTCAGATAGTTTATAAACATAAGGAGAAGTGGTAAAGAACCAATTACATTCGATCCTGAGATAGAAGCTACCTGCCAAAGGAATAACAGTAGGAAGAACCGAGAAGGAGGAGAAAGCAGTGCAGACAAGAAGATGGAGGACAACCAAAACAATCAGAATGTTCCGCCTGCTCTAACTCCTGAAGAGTAGGCTGAGCTGGTCCGTGAGATGCATGACATGAGAGAGCTGATCAGGATACTGACTGAGAGGAACAACCGGAATTATCAATTTGGGCGGAATCCGGGTGACCCACCAAAAGAGGAGGAAGATGAAGAAGAAGAGGAAGAGCTGGGAAGGTTTGATCTTGATGAGGATGAGGATGCTATCTAGAAGAAATACAGGCCGAGTCCAAGAAAGTGACTTCAGGGTGGGCATCAATGCCAATAATTTTGAGTTGAAGACTGGTTTGGTGCAGATGGTTCAGTAGAACCAATATGGGGGCCGAGCTACTGAGGACCCCTATTCCCACCTTGATAAGTTTTTGATGCTCGGCAATACAGTCAAGATCAATGGATTCAGCAAGAGTGGTATCCGGATGAGGCTCTTTGCCATCTCTCTACGAGACAAAGCTCAATCCTGGTTCTCTGCTTTGGACAAGACCAATATCTGCACGTGGGCAGAACTGATGAATGAATTCCTTGCTAATTTCTTCCCACCCAGTGTTATCGGACAGAGGAAGAAGGTGATATGTGCATAAAATTACCTATATTTTGATGTGTGAGCGTGCATGTTTGTGGCAATTTTACTCCCATATTATATGTTTTTGTCTTCTTTTTGTTGTGTTTTTGTGTTTTGTGTGTTTCGGATTATATAGGTTAGGTTTTGAGCAAAAAATCAACATTTTTTGCTTAGTTTTGGAGGATTTTTGCCCGAGCCGGGAGTCAAAGGGAAGCAGGCTCGACCGAGCTGAGCCTGGCTCGGTCGAGCCACATCGGACAGAGAGCAATCTCGGCCGGTCCTACCTCGCTCGACTGAGCCACAACAGATAGAGAGCAGGCTCGGCCGGTCATACCTCGCTCGACCGATCCATGCGAACAGAGAGCAGGCTCGGTCGAGCCGGAGCGGGAATCTGGTAGTTTTTCCATTTTTGAGCTATCCCGGGCGATCCGATGTTGGCCTGGGCGATCCGAGGCCCTGTTTGCTTGTCTATATAAAGGGGAATTTCAAATTTTGAGAGGACTTTTGCCAAAATTTCCAAAGATCAAGTTAGAAATTCTCCCAAATTCTATCTTCCATCCTCATTCCATCCAAATCCAAGTGGATCAAGAGCAAGATCTACAACAAATTGGTGAATATTAGAGAGAATCAAGGGTAGATCAAGTGCAAGGACAACAATTGGGGAAGAATTCAATTCATCTTTCAAATTTGTAATGGATTGTCTTTCATTATCTCTTGTATTGAACAAATTGAAAGGTATGGAGAACAATACTTCTTGTGAATGTTGTTTGGATTGATAATGTGTGAAATTGAGATTGAATGTTGAATGTTTACCTTCCTATGAGAGTTTGAATCACATTAGATCTCATCCCCAACCACCTAGGTGTATGTTATAGCCAACGTAGGTGGTAATTGACGTGAACATTGCAGCCAACCTGCGGGTGGAATTTTTGTGAATAGTGTGAATCCATGTGATTCTAAATCCAATCCATGTGCAGAAATAGGTCATAGGGCTAAAATCACGTTCTAGAAGGAGTGAACTAGGAGTCGATAACGTAACTATTTGAGATTGCTAGGTTCATCTACGGTTAAGTCGCCGTGACAAGGGGTTAACTACCTTAGAGTAGATTGCTCAATCTCAAAGGAATTAAATTGAGTTCACATCATAATTCAATCTAAATTGAACACATTGGATATTCACACAAACACTCATTCTTATCTCATTGATTGAACTTGTTACTTTGTCTACCTATTTTGGAAAGCATAGCTTGATTGATTAGTCAATTTCATATTCAAACATGATTGTCAATGTGTCTTACTTTTTTTATGCTTAGCTTAGTTTATGTTTTTGCCTAGTTGATAGAACAACTCAATGACTTAAGTTTTTCCTAACTATAAAATTCTATACGAGTAAAGAGTAATCTATAGGGCGGAGTTAGAAAGATCCTTGGATTGATAATTTTAACTTGACAAGTGTTTTTACACGACATCAAGTTTTTGGCGCCGTTGTCGGGGAATTCTTTTTAGTAGGTCTATAGATATTGTATGTTTGGTGTTTGATCATTTGTTTGTGTGATTTTTAGTTCTTGTGTGATATTTGTTCTTGCTTTTTTGTGGAATTGTTTTGGTTTTGTAATTGGCTCTTGTGAAGTTTTGTAGGTTGTTTATGATAACTAGATCCAAAGATCGTGAGCTTGAAGAGAGGAAGTTCCTACAAAGGCAAGATAACATTGAATTTGAACATGAAATGGAAAACCGTGATGAGGATATGGTTCGAATGGAGGAATTGGAAAGGCAACTTGAACTTATGAAGGCAATGATGAACAACGGAAATGGACCACGAAGACTGCTCCAAAATCTATTTAGACCGCAAGGGGAACAAACAATCGAAGGGTTCCGGTTGGGAGTTAATGCAACACAGTTTGAGATCAAACCACAGCTGGTGCAGATGATCCAAAATAATCAATTCGGGGGGCATGCTACGGAGGATCCAAATGACCACATATCAAGGTTCTTGGAGATCACAGATACGATAAAAATTAATCAAGTTCCACAGGTGCATATAAGGTTGCGGCTGTTTTCATTTTCCCTACGCGATGGAGCTAGGAATTGGTTTGAGGGGTTGGACAAGTCGAACGTTGCTACATGGGATGAACTCCGAGAAAATCTTTTGTTCAAGTTCTTTCCGCCTAGTTTGACATTGAAGAGGCAAGCCGACATAACATCCTTTGGGCAGCGATCTGACGAGCCACTTTATGAAGTATGGGATCGGTTTCGTGAGCTTCTTCGTAAATGTCCTAGGCATGGCCTTTCACGAAGCCAGGAAATTTGTCAATTTTATGGGGGATTGAATTACGACACTAAAGTGATGATGGATGCCTCGTCGGGAGGTGCTTTCCTTGACCAAGAGGAAGAAGAAGTGTGGAGAACAATAGAAAAGATGGCCAAAAATAGCTTCCAATGGCCGAAGGAAAGAAAGGATTATAGATCGGTTAAGTTGGTAAATGACGCCAAGGAAAGTGAGGTTTTCAAAGAACAAATTGCTGCCATGCAAAGAAAGCTTGATTAATTATCTAGTTTGGGGGGTAGAAGGGAGGATATGATGGTGATTAAGCATGAGGAAGCGTACCCAGAAAATTTGAATTTTGTCAACCAATGAACGGGGTACAACAATCGACCTCAATACAATCCACCAGGAAATATGTATTACCATCCCTCCAACTATTTCCACCCGAACTTCTCTTATCCAAATCCCAATAACTCTCTTAATCCTCCGATGCAATTGGAAGGAGGGGGAGGTAGTAGTCAAGGAGGTTATGCTGGGGGAAATAGTAGATATGTCAATCAAGAGATAAGGTGAAATCCGAGTGAGGAAATTGATAAACGGTTTGAGAAGTATGATGGAATGTTTGCTGAGATCCAGTTGCAAATTTCTTCGATAGCAAAACAATTAAATGGGAAACACCAAGTTGGGAAATTTCCCAGCGACACCGAAGTCACACAAAGGAAAAGTTGCAACATGGTTGATGGTGAGAGTAGATTGGATGAGAGATTGGAGGTGATGACTCCCAAGGTTGAAAGTGTGGAGTTGGAAAGAGAATCAAATGTGGTGAATGAAGAAGTGAAGATGGTTGAAGATGAGAAAGTGGAAGAAAAAGAAGAAGATCAAACCAAAGACGTTCACTACTTTGATTATGTGAAGAAAGGAGATATCGACATACCACTACCGGAAGAGATTAAACGTGTACCATTGCTAGAAGAGCTCGTAGGAGTTGAGATAATTTTGGATGGTAAACGACTTGAATCGGAAAGAAATGAACAAGAAGCGAAGAGAATTTCTAGCAAGAAGGAAGATCCAGGGGGATTTGTTATTAGTTGTAAAATTGGAGATGTAACCGTTGAAAAGGCTTTGTGTGACTCCGGAGCTGGCATGAATGTAATGTCATGGGATTTGTACAAGGAATTGGATGTCGGAGATCTTAAGCCCATGAGCCAAGTCTTACAAATGGTGAATCCTGTTTTATTTTGCCCACGTGGGATTATTGAGGGCGTGCACGTGGAAATTTTGACATTTACATTTCCGGGGGATTTCCTTGTGGCATACAATTGATTTTTGGACGGCCATTTTTGTACACGGCCGATGCCTTATTCGATATGAAGCATGGTGAGCTTACCTTTAGTTGTTGTGGAAAGGAGGTTGTATTTTCTTTACCTCTGAAAAGCTTGAATGAGTTCGAGGGTGAGAAAGTTGGTAAGAAGATGAGATTAAAGGATGATGTTGACCCGGAATGGGACTTTATGGGTGAAGAAAATGAAGAGAGTGATGATCCGGGGGACTATGTTGAGCATGACCGAGGGAAGAAGAAGAAAGCTCGAGTTGATTGTGATCCACCTCGTAGTGCTAGAAGGAAATTGTTCTTTCCGGAGGAGCAATGGTCAAATGAATAAGGTATGAGTTCGGGTTCCGCACCTTTTGACCATGACTTAGAATTGAGGTAAGTTCGTCAAGCTATCGACGTTAAAAAAGCGCCTGTTGGGAGGCAACCCAACGGTTTTTTTCATTTTGTTTATTTTCATGTTTGGGATAAATGTTGGTTATTTGATTTTGTGAGTTTGATTCTTTGTTTGTTTTTCTTGAAGGATTTTGATTGTTGGTTGTTCTACGAACTTGTGTTGTTGTGTAATGAAATATTGGAGCAGTGGGGAGGCAAAAATCCCGGAATGGTGCAAGAAAAGTGCACCAAACAGCGAGAAATCTCGTCCGGGAGCAATACGGATCGCCCAAGCTCAGGAAATACAACAAAATTTATAAAATTTTGTGGGTCAGAGGGGCAGCTTGGTCGAGCGGGCTGAGGATCGGTCGAGCCTGACCGGGCTCCTGCCGTGGCTCGGACAGAGCGCTCGCTCGCTCGATCTTTCTGCGGCTCGGCTGAGCGGCGCACAATTTTTAGTGAAATTTCCTTGCCCATTTCGCCCCAGCTTTATTTTGGTCGAGATTTCACTTTCCAAATTTTCTCTAACATTTTATTGTTTTGATTTGTGTGAATCTCACCTCCCAATTTCATATATGGCTAGTAAACTTGCACGTGGAGCTTCATCTTCTTCAATAAGTCGCCCCAAGGGTTTTGACGATGAGGAGTTTGCTAGATACAAAAGTGTGGTGGAACGACAAGTTGTGGGGATGAAATATTTGTGCCGGGAGACGTTGAAGTTGCTTAAAAATAAGGATGATGTGTGGAGTCTCTTCCAAGGCATTGACAAGGGAGTTCTTGGCCTCCGTCACGATCATGAAGGGTCCTGGAGGTATACCTCTATCCATGAAATTCAAACTTAGAGGTAAAGAACATTTCTTTCAAAGGCATAAAGTGGATGAGATTTTTGGGTGTGCTGTTGATTCTGTGTTTATACCTGAGAATGTGACCATTGGAGAATTTTGGGAGCAAATTACTGGAGTTAGTGTTGGTAGGAGTTTCAATATCAAGTCTTGTAAAGCTACTTCAATTAGGAATCATGTTATTCGTTATATACATAAGGTTGTGGGTGGCTCAGTGTGTAGTCGGTATAAGTCGAGCAATGTGATTACACCGGAATTGTATATGTTGTATGCAATGATGAATGGGATTAAGTTTTCTCTGGGGGCAATGTTGATGGATGGATGGAGTCGGGTAGCTAATATCAAAGCCTCTAATTTTAGTGGCGGTATGATTACTCCTATCTTTGAGCATTTGGGTGTGCATTTGTCGGGTGCTTCTGCTCAAGCCGTTTATTTGGATACTGATTCTCTGTTAGCTGGGAGGTTCCTTGTCCCGGGTCCCCTTGGTGAATTTTATTATTATAAGTTTGGGGATAGGGTGTTGGAGCTTCCTTGTGATTCATTGACTACTGTTGGGGATTTGGAGGATTACTCCAATTGGTTGTTAAATTCTGAGGATCACCAGGAGTATGTTGGAGTTCTCTCGCCAGACGGGTATTTCACTTCCTTGGCACGATTGCGAGAGATTGGCAGAGCAGAGGATGTTGGCCCGAGCATTCGTGCACCCCAACAGGCCCAGCAACCCCCAGTGGAGAATTGGCAGCAACAGATGTTTTCGATGCTGCAGAGGACTACTGACACTGTGGATTCATTGTCTTTATCTTAGTAGGGTCGTGATGTGAGGATGACAGCTATCCATGGTGACTTTTCTGCTTTCCAGGGGGGCTATAATGCTGATCTGGCCTCCATTGCTTCTCATTTTGACAGCCTCGATCAAAGAGTGGATGCAGTTCTGGAGGATGTCCGTGAGCTTCAGCGCAGATTATGCATGATTATGCAGGAAAAAGTGATGAAAAGAGAAGAATTGGTCAAACACACCAATTAATCAATTTCAATAAAGATTAGATTTTTCCTACGATTGAAATCTTCTTGGTCGAACAGAAAATCAAAAGTATTAAATCCTAACTTCCTAGTACTAACCTTCACCTCTGGGTCCTTCGATTAATTAACTGAAACCTACCTCAGTCTTCATCTCTCGATCCTTTGATGAGAATAGATTTTAAAATAAAACATAGGATTTAAACCAGTTTAAAGGGTTTGAATTATTGAATCAAAACATGCATCACGGATGGAGAAACCCTAGAACCTGTTTAGGGTTCTAGCCTAACATATTGAAAATAATCATTGAAGGGAAAATTAAAGATTGCATTGAAAACAATAAAGGTTCATCAAAAACTAAAGAGGAATTCTAAAAAACTTAAAGTGAAAACAGGAAATTAAAGATAAAAGTTCAACAACTGAAAAAGGAACAACTAAAAACTGACGACCCTCATTTCTGAGCTATTCAAGAGTTTATATAGTAGTAGGGTTGAGGCATTGGATGGTAGGAATTTCCTTCTTGAATTGATAGCTTCAAATGGAATGATTTTCTTTGTTGAAACTTCCCCTTTGGGGTCTTCATTGCTTCCAAATTGATGTGTAACTTGAATCCCAAGCAATTCTCGCCCAAAATATGTGAAAAACTCCAATGATTTCGCCAAAATATTTTTCCCCGGCCGAGATAACCCTTGCCCTGGTCGAGATGGAGCTGCCCCGGTCGAGATGGCCTTCAACTCGGTCGAAACAGAGACCATTTTTGCCACTTTCGACCCTTCTGCGCAATCTCACAATTTTGGCCATAACTTTCACTCCCGAGCTCTGATTGACCCAATTCCAGTTGCATTGGAAAGATAACTCAAAAATATTTCAAATGCCATGATCCATTAGCTCAAATTACATCCGTGGAAGAAGTAGTGACTGTTTCATTGAACATCTGCTGCTTTCGGTACGGGTTTCCATTGGATTTGGCCTAAAACTTGCGAAATCTTACCATGAAAAGCATAACACCCTCTAACATACTCTCATGCTTAATTTATTCAAGAAAACAAACTAAAATGCATAAAAGAAAAGAGAAACAATGCGATAAGTGAGTAGAAAAACAAGCTTATCAAACCCCAAAAACTTAAACACTTGATTGTCCTCAATCAACAAAAGAAAGAATCAAAAGTTCAAGCAGAAGAGTAGTGCAATGCCTCACAAGATTCATCAGATTCAAACTCGTAAATCTACTAAACATCAGCATTTTTGAAAGAATCAGAAAATCTGTAAACTATGGAAGACTCACAAAGGAAGTGTTTCACTCATTCACTCAAGTGTTTAGGATAATTATGAGATCACACACAAGTAATGCAAATCAAGTTCTACCATAGGCTTGCAAGTATTCTAAATCTCCACTGCATTCATGTGCACACAAGTCTAAGATCAGAAAGGACTTTATTCAAGGTTTTAATGTAGGCTTTTTAGTGAAAGGTATGGAAATATTTGGCCAAGTGATTAAAATCAATCAAGTAATCCTCAATCAATCAAACCACTATCTATTGATGTCCTCCCTTCTCCTATAATATTCAGTACAAAGCAAGACTCTTTTATTTATTTTACTCTTTTTTTTTTTACACATATCCTTTTATGCTCTAACCAATTTTGATTATACATTTGAGCTTATAAGGATTAAACACAACAACTATTTATTTTCTTTTTCTTTTTTTTCTAGAGCCCAACCTTATCTTTTGTTTATACCCTTCGATTAATATCTTATCATTTCTCAAACAAATCCCAACCCACTCTCATAGACAAGAGTTGATTCCCCTATTTATTTCCAACTCATAGACAAATAAAGAAAATATCATAGGCTCAAAAGGGCTGCCTAGGGATAATATTTAATTAGGACAGTGTATGGGAAAATAGGCTAAACAAAGATGGCCTAAAATCACTTCCTAAATCTGTGCACACTAGCAGTCTAGAAAAGGAAACAGAGCAAGTTCTAGAGAAACTCAAAAATGCAGACACACTCACAATCAAAATTTAGGCTCAAAAACTCACACTTAGGACAATTTTTCTTCCACAGTAAACATCAAATTATCATCTATCTATCATGCCAACGCAAGTATCAAAACAAGTAATCATGCGGTATTCACATTCATAGGCATACTCAACCACTATTACAATCAATGCAAACTAAGTCAATCAATTCAAATCTCGCATGAAAGTCCTAGGGTTCAATCATGCTCAAGTTCTACTTCTCACGTTTTATTCAAAAAAATTCCCATGTAGAAATTTAAAATAAAGCAAGTAAAAGATAGAAAATAGTTTCGAATTCGTTAAATCTTCCTCCCCCCAAACTTATCGAAAATCAGAGAGAATAAGTTTGAAAGTCATATTCAGAATTCGAAAATGTACCTCAATTGTTTACCTCAGACACCAACTTTTTATCTTTCATGACCGGCGTGGATTTGTGTTTGCTGGCACTCCATCTCGGCCGTGTCAAGCTCTGTCTCGGCCGGGATGGAGCCTTCTTATCGACGTCCTTCTCGGTCAAAGTATTCCCTATCTCGGACCTCTATCTCGACCGTGGCAGCCTCTGCCTCGGTCAAAACAAACATCGAATTTTTTTTTTCAAAAGACAAAGAAAGCAAGTGAAAGCAACAAAATAGATATAAATCGAAATTACTTAAAGAAAACAAAAGCACAATGGGTTACCTCCCATTCAGTGTCTTATTTACCGTCGTAGCTCGACTCAGTATCAGCTCACTAAGGCAGTCGAGTCCAGACTCGTCGACCCCTTGAATCAATCATGAAGACCCGACGGTTGTGAATGACGGTGGTGTACTCGGAAGGAGGCAACTTAATTGCTAATTTCACCGCTTCGTTTCCTCGTTCCCACCAAATGGCTTCTTCTTCTTCCTCCGGTGTCTCATCTCCTTCTTCTTCATCTTCTTCAGCAGCAGTGATCTGGTTGCACTCCTCTTTCCTCTTGTTCTTGTCTATGCAGAAGGTGATAGATTCTTCATTTCCTCTCAAGGTGATTTCCCCTTTCTTGCAGTCGATCAAGACACCAGCTGTGTAAAGGAACTCTCTTCCCAGGATCATTGGAGTGTTGGCATCTTCCTTCATGTCATGGATGATGAAATCTGTGTAAAGGAACTCTCTTCCCGGTGGGCTTGGACACAGATCGGTCCGCCATCTGGAGGGTAATTGTAGTATCTCTCATCTCCCAAATCTCGAGCTTCTTGTAGATGGACCAGGTCATCAGGTTGATGCTTGCCCCGGTGTCACAAAGCACGTTCTGAAATTCTTTTCCTCCAATCTCAATAGGTATCAAGAAGCATCCTGGGTCGGACCTCTTAATCGGGATCTGCTTCTGTAGGAGTAAGCTGCATTCCTCATGAATCCTTACAGTTTCATTCTCCACGAACTGCTTCTTCTCGCTCATCAGCCTCCTGAGGAAGTTCTTGTATCCCGGTATTTCCCTGAGAGCTTCAATAAGAGGTATGTTAATGTTCACTTTTTTTTTAAAATTTTCAACAAAACGAGTGAATTTAGAATCTTCCCTTTTCTTCGCGAATCTCTGTGGGAAAGACATTGGAGCAACAGGATCAACTCTTCTTTCCTCCTTCTCTTTTTCTTTCTCGCCCAGTCTAGGCTTCTATTTCAACCGGGATGGCTGAATCTCGGCCGTCCTGCTTTCCATCTGCCTTGGCCGTTCTTGGCTTGTCTCGGCCAGGCTGGGATCTTCTGTCTCAGCCGGGCTAGCTTCTACCTCGGCCGTCCTGCTCCTCTCTGCCTCGACCGGGATGTGATCCATCTTGGTTGAAACAGAGAGGTCTACTGCGAGAATTTCCTCCTCTGCTTCACTTTCTTCTCCTTCCAATTTTCTCGGACCGTCATATCTCTTTCCAGATTGAAGTGAGATGGCATTGACTGACATTTCCTTTGCTGGATCTGTTTCTGTCGTGCTCGGAAGTTGGCCCGGCTTATGCTGATTCCCCAAAGTAGTGGCTATCTGACTCAGTTAAGTGTCCAACATCTGCAAGTGCTTTGTCATCAATTGCATGTGATTGGCCATCCCTTTGACTTCGTTCTCCACTTTGCCAAATCGGTTGTCAGAGCTCTTGATGAATTTCTCCAATGTCTCCTCCAACACTAACTTCTTTCTCTCCACAATCTCGCCTCCTGTATCTACATCAAAACCAGGTGGAGTGTGCTCTGCAGCAGAGGGGTTAGCATAAGAAAAACCAGGGTGAGATCGCCCATGGTCGTAGTGGTACCCCTGATTACCTCGGTAGTTATTGTGATAACCACCGCCGAGGTAATTTACCTCCGAATTCGCAGCTCCAGATGAACTGCTAGCACTTTGGTTGACGTAGTCGGCCTCCACCGGAACAATTGCCATACTCGGCTCAGTATCAGCTGTAGCTTTTGCTGTTCCCAACTTCTCGATTTCTTCACGGAGTTTCTTCACCTTAACAGCCACATCAAACTCCGGCTTTGTCTCCACTGCTTTGACAGGCATCTGTCTCTCAGTCGGCCACTGGTGGCTATTCAGGGCCATGTCCGCCAATAACCTCATGCTCTCTACACCACTTTTCTTCATCAGGATCCTGCCAGCAGATGCATCCACCATCTCCTTCATGTGTGGGTTCAGACCCTCATAGAAATGGCAAACCTGCATCTCGAGAACGATTTCATGTCCAGGGCAGAGTCGCAGGAGCTCCTTGTACCTCTTCTAGGCTTCATGTAGTGACTCATCATAGAGCTGCTTGAATGTAGTGATAGCAGCTTTCCTCTTCAGCAGCAGGCTCGGTGGGAAGTAGTTGGTGAGGAATTCTGCTCGCAGCTCCTCCCATGTCCCAATTTGGCTTTTGTCAAGCCCAGCATACCAAGACCTCACCTCGTCTCTGAGTGAGAACGCGAAGAGTCTCATCCCGATGACATCCTATGGGATTCCATTTTTCTTCACAGTGTCGCACACCTCGATGAATAGGTTGAGGTGGGCGTATGGATCTTCAACGGCTCTCCCCCCAAACTGATTCTGCTGCACCATCTGTATCAGTCCTGTACGCAGCTCAAAGTTGTTGGCATTGATGCCAACTCGGAATCCAACCTCTTCCTGCTGTGGTAAAAATCAATCCAAGATGGACCTCTGTGGCACCACCACCTGTCTGTTATTCAGTTCTGCCAGTCTCGCGGCTTGCTCCGCTTGGGTGGCTTGGGCTGAGAGAAGTTGTGCCCTTATTTGCTGCACCTCATTGACATATTGTCTTTGTTCCTCCGGTGTCATGTTTTGAAGCGGGGCTTCCGGGTTTGCTTCCATCTCAAAATTCAATCTCTTTCATTTCTTTTGGTTCTTCCTGCAGGCTGCTTCAATCTCTGGTATGAAGGGCTTGAGTATTTTCCCTTTGTTCCGTGTGTTCATGCACCTGCACAGAAAATGAGAAACTAATCAGCCTGTCCCTGCCGTGGCAGATGCTGTCTCAGATGTAGAATTTGTCTCGACCGTGGTGGGACTCACCTCGGCCGAAACAGACAAGACTAAAAAACACAACACACGCACACGAAAGAACAGTGAACAGAATCCTAAAACAAAGAAAAACAACACTAAACTAGAAAATTAATAAAAATTAAGAAAATACAACATAATCCAGAAGTTCTTCAAATAATCCAGTAATGACTCGCCGTCTGAACATCCCCGACAACGGAGCCAATTTGATCGATGCAAAATCCTGCATACAGATTATAACATAGGGCAAATAAATTTATAGACAACCCAAGGGTTGGTCGATCCCACAGAGATAGTACAACGAGGGAGAATCATGTACTGAATGTAGTTTTCAAACCTTTTGTTTGGGCAAACCAAATTTAAGAGTTTTGGGTTTTTCAAAACAAGTAATTAAAAAGATAAAATTGAAATATTAAAAAGCACACATTCTAGGGAAATCTACCAATCTGATCAACATGCAAGAAACAAATATTCAAACCCAGAAAAGATATTTTGGTGGAAAATCTATTGTAGTGGAATTGATTCCTTGGTCGGGCAATTAAATCCTAAATTACTAAATAGTGGTTATCTCCTCTCGGTCTCAAACACACCAATTAATCAATTTCAATAAAGATTAGATTTTTCCTTCGATTGAAATCTTCTTGGTCGGACAGAAAATCAAAAGTATTAAATCCTAACTTCCTATTACTAACCTTCACCTCTCCGTCCTTCGATTAATTAACTGAAACCTACCTCTGTCTTCATCTCTCGATCCTTCGATAAGAATATATTTTAAAATAAAACATAGGATTTAAACTAGTTTAAAGGGTTTGAATTATTGAATCAAAACATGCATCACAGATAGAGAAACCCTAGAACCTGTTTAGGGTTCTAGCCTAACATATTGTTTTCATTGCAATCTTTATTTAGTTTTTAATGCAATCTGTAATTATCCCTGCAATGTTTAATTTCAATATGTTAGGCTAGAACCCTAAACAGGTTCTAGGGTTTCTCCATCTGTGATGCATGTTTTGATTCAATAATTTAAACCCTTTAAACTGGTTTAAATCCTATGTTTTGTTTTAAATCTATTCTTATCAAAGGATCGAGAGATGAAGATTGAGGTAGGTTTCAGTAAATTAATCGAAGGACCGAGAGGTGAAGGTTAGTAACAGGAAGTTAGGAATTTATACTTTTGATTTTCTGTCCGACCAAGAAGAATTCAATCGTAGGAAAAATCTAATTTTTATTAAAATTGATTAAATTGTGTGTTTGAGATCGAGAGGAGATAACCACTAGTTAGTAATTTAGGATTTAATTGCCCGACCGAGGAATTAATTCCACCTTAATAGATTTTCCACCAAAATTATCTTTTCTACTTTTGAATACTTGTTTCTTGCATGTTGATCAGCTTGGTAGATTTCCCTGGAATCTGTGTTTTTAATATTTGAATTCTCTCTCTTTAATTACTTGTTTTGAAAAACCCAAAACCCTTAAAATTGATTTGCCCAAACAAAGGTTTTGAAAACTATATTCAGTACATGATTCCCTTCGTTGCACTATCCCTGTGGGTTCGACAAACTCTGGGCTATTATAAATTTATTTGCTTTATGCTATAATCTGTATGCAGGATTTTGCATCGATCACCTACCGCATGATAGAGTGGAGTGATGTCGCACTGCCTACCTCTTAGCAAACTTAGTCTCACTTGACTAAGTTTGGGGGGAAGTGCCGGTATTCGGCACCTTGGTTCATTCTCCTGATCCTCTATCTCTTTATCATATTTTATTGTGATTTTTAGTATAGTTTGTTTAAATGATGATTCTATCTTCGATATGGTTGTATTATAATGATTGGATTTACTTTTGATTTGGATGATGTGATGTGGATTTGGATTTTGAGTTTTATTGTTGAAACTTAAGTTTTGATGGAGTTATTAGCAAGCTTGCATGATTTAATATTTCCTATTTGGCATGGTTTGTGGTTATGGATTATTGGTTTGGTTTGTATGGTTGAGCTAGTGGATATGATCTTATCATTATTGATTATTGGTTTGTAGAAAGTTTGGTGGATATGAGAGCTTTATTGGCTTGTTTTATGCTCAATAGTTTGGTGGTGTTTGTGTTGATATTGAGTAGGTACAAATAAGGCATTGGAGAGCGGTTCGATCGTGGCTATCGATGGGTAACGCATTCTATCGTTTCTCTTGCAAATTAGTTTCATTGCATTTAGATTGTTTCTAGGTTGCAGTGTGCTTTTGTGTGTGTGATGAACCCGAACTAGACTTGAGGTTTTAATCATGATTTACTTGGTGAAGTTGATGTTTACCTCAACCAATGATAGGGCTGAATCTAGTTGTCAAGACATATTTTAGTTTAACTTTTGAATTACCGAGTTTTGTGTTTGGTTAAAGCATAGGACTTGACAAAAAGCTGTGAGATTTGAGCTACGATATTGCCATATCTATATCGATTGTGAGTGGCAAGATTGAGAGCACGAAATCTAGAACTTGCATCCGTGCTCTATCTATTAGCATGAGTGTGTGAAAATGATCTTTGGCCATCGATTCTTAGTCCCACCTTTCACATCGGGAGTATAAGGTGATTTTGATCATTAATTTGCCTATCGTATCTTTGACCCCCGTTATTGAGGTTAATTGGTGAATCTTCTTTGATATGATTAGGACCAAGTTGGGGGAGAAAAGAGTGTAAGAGGGTGAATACGGTGATGAGAGTTGGGTTGGGAATTTATTGGATTTGTGATGTTGAGGCATGAAAGACATGAAATAAGGGATTGTTGTAGGTCCTAGAAAATGAGGCACCAACAAAATTTTTGGTGCAAATGTTTGAAAAAGAAAGAGAGGCACCCATGAAATGAATGAATGATGGTGCTAGAACATCAAAAAAAAAGAGAAAGAAGAAAAGAGATGAAAAAGAAAAGAGAAAAAAAGAAAAAAAGAAAAAAAAGTGATGTGAAATGAATAAGCCTCGGGTTTGAAGTGGTCCGAAGAGAACAAGTTTGGGGGATTTTGGGAAATTGAGAAGTTTAGTCACTTTGGCCCAAAACCACCCACCTATTAGTTAGCAACGTTACAACCCATGCAAAGACCTTTTTTATTCTAGAAACTAACTCATTGTAGTATAGTGGTGAGAATTTATGCGAGCCTATGAAAATCAGGCTCGATATCTTGTGATTGAGTGAATCTCATCGTCCCTAAACACGTGAGGGAGTGCTTTCTTTTCTAGTATCCATTTTTTATGAGTGGTTCATGTCCTTAGCACGAACCTTGTCACAAAATTAGGTGATAATCACGTTTACTTTAAAATGCTAAGATAATCTTGATGAGCTATGAGGTATTACATGAGGTATATTAACGGCTTTACTATGATTTGATTGAGGACAATCAAAGGTTTAAGTTTGGGGGATTATGATATGCACGTAAAATGACCTATATTTTGATGTGAGAGCGTGAATGTTTGTGGACATTTTGTTCCCATATCATATTTTTTAGTCTTCTTTTTGTTGTGTTTTCCTGTTTTGTAAGTTTCGAATGATGTAGGTTAGGTTTTGAGCAAAAAACAACATTTTTCGCTTAGTTTTGGAGGATTTTTGCCCGAGACAGGAGTTAAAGGGAAGCAGGCTCGATCGAGCAGAACAAGCTAGATTTCAGAGAGCAGGCTTGGCCAAGCCGAGCCTAGCTCGTTCGAGCCACGTCGAACAAAGAGCAAGCTCGGCCAGTCCTGCCTCGCTCGACCGAGCCACGATGGACAAAGAGCAGACTCGGTCAGTCCTACCTCGCTCGACCAAACCACGCAAACATAGAGCAGGCTCGATCGAGCCAGCCTTGGCTCGACCAAGCCGTAGCAGGAATCTGGCAGTTTTTCAATTTTTGAGCAGTCCTGGGTGATCCAATGTTGGCCCGGGTGATCCAAGGCCCTGTTTGCTTTTCTATATAAAGGGGAATTTTGAGTTTTGAGAGAACTTTTGCCAAAATTTCAAAAGATCAAGTTAGAAATTCTCCCAAATTCTATCTTCCATCCTCATTCCATCCAAATCAAAGTGGATCAAGAGCAAGATCTACAACAAATTGGTGAAGATTAGAGAGAATCAAGGGTAGATCAAGTGCAAGGACAACAACTCGAGAAGAATTTAATTCATCTTTCAAATTTGTAATGGATTGTCTTTCATTTTTTCTTGTATTGAACAAATTGAAAGGTATGGAGAACTAAACTTCTTGTAAGTGCTGTTTGGATTGATAATGTGTGAAATTGAGATTGAATGTTGAATGTTTACCTTCCTATGAGAGTTTGAATCACATTAGATCTCATCCCCAACCACCTTGTTGTAGGTAATAGCCAACGTATGTGGTAATTAACGTGAACATTGCAGCCAACACGCGGGTGGAATTGTCGTAAATAGTGTGAATTCATGTGATTTTAAATCCAATCCATGTGCAGAAATAGGTCATAGGGCTAAATTCTACGTTCTAGAAGGAGTAAACTAGGAGTTGATAACGTGACTATTTGAGATTGCTAGGTTCATCTACGGTTAAGTCGACGTGACTAGGGGTTAACTACCTTAGAATGGATTGCTCAATCTCATAGGAATTAAATTGAGTTCATATCACAATTCGATCTAAATTGAACACATTGGATATTCACACAACACTCATTCTTATCTCATTGATTGAACTTGTTACTTTGTCTACCTATTTTGGAAAGCATAGCTTGATTGATTAGTCAATTTGGTATTCAAACATGATTGTCAATGTGTCTTACTTTGTTTACGCTTAGCTTAGTTTATGTTTTTGCCTAGTTGATAGAACAACTCAACGACATAAGTTTTTCCTAACTATAAAATTCCATACGAGTAAAGAGTAATCTATAGGGCGGAGTTAGAAAGATCCTTGGATTGATAATTTTAACTTGATAAGTGTTTTTACACGACATCATGTTTTTGGCGCTGTTGCCGGGGAATTCTTTTTAGTAGGTCTATAGATATTGTTGAAAGTATGAATATTGTATGTTAGGTGTTTGATCATTTGTTTGTGTGATTTTTAGTTCTTGTGTGATATTTGTTCTTGCTTGTTTGTGGAATTGTTTTGGATTGGTAATTGGCTCTTGTGAAGTTTTGTAGGTGGTTTATGATAACTAGATCCAAAGCTCGTGAGCTTGAAGAGAGGAAGTTCCGACAAAGGCAAGATAACATTGAATTTGAACTTGAAATGAAAAATCGTGGTGAGGATACAGTTCGAATTGAGGAATTGGAAAGGCTACTTGAACTTATGAAGGCAATGATGAACGAGAGAAATGGACCACGAAGACCGCTCTAAAACCTATTTAGACCGCAAGGGGAACAAACAACCGAAGGGTTCCGGTTGGGAGTTAATGCAACAAAGTTTGAGATCAAACCGCAACTGGTGCAGATGATCCATAATAATCAATTCGGAAGGCATGCTATGGAGAATCCAAATGTCCACATATCAAGGTTCGTGGAGATCACAGATACGATAAAAATTAACCAAGTTCCACAGGATCAAATAATGTTGCGGCTGTTTTAATTTTCCCTACGTGATCGAGCTACTACTTGGTTTGAGGGGTTGGACAAGTCGAACATTGCTACATGGGATGAACTCCGAGAAATTTTTTGTTCAAGTTCTTTCCACCTAGTTTGACATTGAAGAGGCAAGCCGACATAACATCCTTTGGGCAACGTTATGACGAGCCACTTTATGAAGCATGGGATTGGTTTTGTGAGCTTCTTCGTAAATGTCCTAGGCATGGCCTTTCACGAAGCCAGTAAATTTGTCAATTTTATGGGGGATTGAATTACGACACTAAAGTGATGATGGATGCCTCATCGGGAGGTGCTTTCCTTGACCAAGAGGAAGAAGAAGCGTGGAGAACAATAGAAAAAAAGGCAGAATATAGCTTCCAATTGCCGAAGGAAAGAAAGGATTCTAGATTGGTTAAGTCGGTAAATGACGCCAAGGAAAGTGAGGATTTCAAAGAACAAATTGCTGCCATGCAAAGAAAGCTTGATGCATTATCTACTTCGGGGGGTTGAAGGGAAGATATGATGGTGATAAAGCAAGAGAAGCGTACCCGGAAAATTTGAATCTTGTCAACCAATGAATAGGGTACAACAATCGACCTCAATACAATCCACCGGGAAATATGTATTACTATCCCTCCAACCGTTTCCCCCCAAACTTCTCTTATGCAAATCCCAATAATGCTCTTAATCCTCCGATGCAATTGGAAGGAGGGGGAGGTAGTAGCCAAGGAGGTTATGCTGGGAGAAGTAGTGGATATGTCAATCAAGAGATGAGGAGAAATCCGAGTGAGGAAATTGATAAACGGTTTGAGAAGTATGACGGAATGTTTGCTGAGATCCAGTTGCAAATTTCTTCGATAGTAAAACAATTAAGTGGAAAACAACAAGTTGGGAAATTCCCAGCGACACCGAAGTCACACAAAGGAAAAGTTGCAACATGGTTGATGTTGAGAGTAGTTTGGATGAGAGATTGGAGGTGACGACTCCCAAGGTTGAAAGTGCGGAGTTTGAAGGAAAATCAAATGTGGTGAATGAAGAAGTGAAGATGGTTGAAGATGAGAAAGTGGTAGAAAAAGAAGAGGATAAAACCAAAGACGTTCACTACTTTGATTATCTGAAGAAAGGAGATATCGACATGCCACTACCGGAAGAGATTGAACGTGTACCATTGCTAGATGAGCTCGTAGGAGTTGAGATAATTTTGAATGGTAAACCACTTGAATCGGAAAGGAATGAACAAGAAGCAAAGAGAATTGCTAGCAAGAAGGAAGATCCAGGGGGATTTGTATGGTTAAGCTAGTGGATATGATCTTATCATTGGTTATTATTGGTTTGTGGAAAGTTTGGTGGATATGAGAGCTTTATTGGCTTGTTTTATGCTCAATAGTTTGGTGGTGTTTGTGTTGATATTGAGTAGGTATAAATAAGGCATTGGAGAGCGGTTCGATTGTGGCTACCGATAGGTAACGCATTCTATCATTTCTCTTGCCTATTAGTTTCAATGCATTTAAATTGTTTCTAGGTTGCTGTGTACTTTTGTGTGTGTGATGAATCCGAACTAGACTTGAGGTTTTAATCATGATTTACTTGGTGAAGTTTATGTTTACCTTAACCAATGATAGGGCTGAATCTAGTTGTCAAGGCATGTTTTAGTTTAACTTTTGAATTGCCGAGTTTTGTGTTTGGTTAATGCATAGGTCTTGACAAAAAGCTGTGAGATTTGAGCTATGATATTCTCATATCTATATCGATTGTGAGTGGCAAGATTGAGAGTACGAAATCTAGAACTTGCATCCGTGCTCTATCTATTGGCATGGGAGTGTGACTAGAAAATGATCTTATGCCATCAATTCTTAGTCCCACCTTTCACTTCGGGAGTATAAGGTGATTTTGATCATTAATTTTCCTATCGTATCTTTGACCCCCGTTATTGAGCTTAATTGGTGAATCTTCTTTGATATGATTAGGACCAAGTTGGGGGAGAAAAGAGTGTAAGAGGGTGAATACGGTGATGAGAGTTGGGTTGGGAATTTATTGGATTTGTGATGTTGAGGCATGAAGGACATGAAATAAGGGATTGTTGTAGATCCTAGAAAATGAGGCACCAACAAAATTTTTGGTGCACATGTTTGAAAAAGAAAGAGAGGCACCCATGAAATGAATGAATGATTGTGCTAGAACATAAAAAAAAGAGAAAGAAGAAAAGAGATGAAAAAGAAAAGAGAAAAAAGAAAAAAAAAGTGTTGTGAAATGAATAAGCTTCGGGTTTGAAGTGGTTCGAAGAGAACAAGTTTGGGGGGTTTTGGGAAATTTAGAAGTTTAGTCACTTTGGCCCAAAACCACCCACCTATTAGTTAGCAACGTTACAACCCATGCAAAGATCTTTTTTATTCTAGAAACTAACTCATTGTAGTATAGTGGTGAGAATGGATGCAAGCCTATGGAAATCAAGCTCAATAACTTTTGATTGAGTGAATCTCATCGTCCCTAAACACATGAGGGAGTGCTTTCTTTTCTTCTATCCATTTTTTATGAGTGGTTCATGTCCTTAGCATTAACCTTGTCAAAAAATTAGGTGATAATCTCGTTTACTAGAACATGCTAAGATAATCTTAATGAGCTATGAGGTATGGCACGAGGTAGATTAACGGCTTTACTTTGTTTTGATTGAGGACAATCAAAGGCTTAAGTTTGGGGGATTATGATATATGCGTAAAATGACCCATATTTTAATGTGTGAGAGTGCATGTTTGTGGCCATTTTACTCCCATATCATATGTTTTGTTTTCATTTTGTTGTGTTTTCGTGTTTTGTGAGTTTCAGATGATGTAGGTTAGGTTTTCGCCTGAGCCAGGAGTCAAAGGGAAGCAGGCTCGACTGAGTGGAGCAGGTCGGATTTCAGAGAGCAGGCTTGGCCGAGCCGAGCCTGGCTCGGTCGAGCCACGTCGGACAAAGAGTAGGCTCGGTCGGTCCTGCCTCGCTCGACCGAGCTACAACGGACAGAGAGCAGGCTCGGCTTGTCCTTTCTCGCTCGATCGAGCAACGCGAACAGAGAGCAGGCTCGGTCCCAACATTTGCTCGGTCGTGCCAGAGCAGGAATTTGGCGGTTTTTCTATTTTTGAGCTGTTCCGGGCGATCCGAGGCCCTGTTTGGTTTGTCTATATAATGGGGAATTTCGAGTTTTGAGAGGACTTTTGCCAAAACTTCAAAACATCTAGTTAGAAATTCTCCCAAATTCCATCTTCCATCCTCATTCCATCCAAATCCAACTGAATCAAGAGCAAGATCTACAACAAATTGGTAAAGATTAGAGAGTATCAAGGTTAGATCATGTGCAAGGACAACAATTGGGGAAGAATTCAATTCATCTTTCAAATTTGTAATGGATTGTCTTTCATTTTCTCTTGTTTTGTACAAAATTGAAAGGTATGGAGAACTAAACTTCTTGTGAGTATTGTTTGGATTGATAATCTGTGAAATTGAGATTGAATGTTAAATGTTTACCTTCCAATGAGATTTTGAATCACACTATATCTCATCCCCAACCACCTAGGTGTAGGTAATATCCAACGTAGGTGGTTGATAAGTTCATTATTATACTTACTTGTCTATATTATTTTCTACTATTTTATGTAGTTTTATTGAGTTTATATATATATTTTATGCATGAGTCTATATTGGTTGGTATTATGCGTGCTTTGGTGTGTTTCTACAGGTTTTAGGCCAAATTTACCGGAAAACCGTTCTGAAAGTGACGTGCAAGAGTACCAGTGAATTGTTCTTCCACACAAGGAATTCGTGCTATTGGCGCATGGAAATGAATATAGCTCTGAGTTAGCTTTCCAACGCAATTGGAATCGGGTCAATCGGATTTCGGAAGAGGAAGTTATGGCCAAAACTTAGAGGCCGCGCAGAAAGAGCGAGAAGGACCACATCGATCGACGTGGAATCCACATCGATAGACGTGGACATTTCACATCGATCAACGTGAAAGCCACATCGATCGATGTGAATCTGCTGGCACGAAAATTTGATTAAACTAGAATTATATCATATCTTTAGCCCTAGATTTGATAGGATACACATCCACCTATATATATATTCCTAGTAATTTCGACATTGGAACATCCATCATCATATTTTCATTCTGCAATTTTAGTTTTTAGATTTTTGAGAGTTGGGAAATACGAAACCCTTTATTTTTCTTGTAAGTTCTTTTCTTTTGTGCAATTTAATATATTTTCTTTTGGATTTCTATCTGCAATGAGTGGCTATAAATCTTGGCGGGTTCTAGGGCAATGAATGATTAATCTTGTATGCATGTTTAATTAATAAACTCAAATTGCTTGGTTTTGAATTCCTGTTTGAATTGTTAGGATCTAGAATTAATCAGATCGAAAGATAGAATTACTTCTAGTTTTACAGTTATTGATTGATGGACTTAAAAGTGAAAATTGATAACAGGAAAAGGAATTTGAATACAATTAAAATATCTATCTTAAGGGAAGATAATAATTGTAGGGATTAATATCTGGAATTATAAAAGGTTGATTATTACTGTGTTATGGAGGCCTCACATTCACATAATAGTAACCTAGGCTATAATTGTCCGCCCAAGAAGTTATTGTATTTTTATGATTTCCCACCAATGCGAGTTAATTGATTTATATGTATTCTGATTAATTGTTTGCCCTAGAATCTGTGTTCCTTTAAAATTGATTTCATAAACCCCTTTAAATTTCAGTTCTGTTTTCTTTATTTTCAAAAAAACCAAACCCCTGAATTTCTGTTTACTCAAACAATGAATCTTAGGATCATAGTTAGTACATAGGATAAATTCCCCACACAATTCCCCTTGGGTTTTACTTGAGTTATAAATTTTGTTTGCCACTGTTGCTATAATTAATCTGTAGATTTTACAGTGATCAAATTGGTGCTGTTGCCGGGGATTTGTTAGATTTTATCATGTTACTAGTTCGTTCTAGGATTTACTGGATTGAGTTTTATTTTTCTGTACGTGTGCGTGCGTGAGTTTTTTTGTTTGTTCTCGATGTCGATCGACGCATCTCCCGCGTTGACTGACATCAAATATTTTTTTGCATGGATCGATGCTGACCACTCTCTTGCATTGATCGACGTGGAATCTACGCCGATCAACACAGAACTGATATATACTTGTTTTCATTTCAGGTAGTGCATGAACACAAGATCTTAAGGAAAAACACTCGAGGCTTTTGTCCCTGAAATCGAAACAACCTGCAGGAAATATAAAAAGAAAGGGAAAGACAAGCAACAAGAGATGGAAGAGAATCCTGAAGCACCTCTGCGAAATATGACTCCCGAGGAGCAGAGGCAATTTGTGAATGAAGTACAGTAGCTGAGAGCACAAGTTCAAGCAGCCCAGACTACTCAGGCAGAACAATCTGCAAGACTGGCAGAGTTGAACAACAGGCAGATAGTGGTTCCACAAAGGTCCATCTTGGATCGATTCCTTCCACAGCAAGAGAAGGCTGAATTCAGAGTTGGTATCAACGCCAACAATTTTGAGCTGCGCACAAGCCTTATTCAGATGGTGCAGCAAAATCAGTTTGCGGGGAGAGCTGTAGAAGTTCCATATGCCCACCTCAACCAGTTCATTGAGGTGTGCGACACTGTGAAGCAGAATGGAGTACCCCAGGATGTAATCCGAATGAGACTGTTCTCATTCTCACTCATTGATGAGGCGCGGTCTTGGTTTCTGGATTGGATAAGAGCTTGATAGGGACATGGGAGGAGCTTCGATCAAAATTCCTCACCAACTACTTCCCGTCGAGCCTGCTGCTGAAGAGGAAAGCTGCTATCACCCAATTTAAACAGATGTATGATGAATCACTATATGAGGCCTGGAAGAGATACAAGGAGTTCTTACGGCTCTGTCCTGGGCATGGGATCGATTTAGAGATGCGGGTCTGTCATTTCTATGAAGGGCTGACTCCACACATGAAGGAGTTGGTTGATGCATCAGCTGGTGGAATCCTAATAAAGAAGAGTGGAGCCGAGGGAATGAGACTCCTGGCGGATATGGCTCTGAATAGCCATCAGTGGCCCACCGAGAGGCAGCTACCAGTCAAAGTAGTCAAGACAAAGCCAGAATTCCACATGGTTGCTGAAGTGAAAAAGCTCCGAGAAGATTTCGCAAAATTGGAAGCAGCAAAAGCCACCACTACCGCTGCTGCAGAGCCAAGCATGGCCATAGTACCCGTGGAGGCTGACTACATCAATCTGATGGGTTTTGTATACTGAAAGCATTTATTATAACGAGTATACAACGATTCATTTCTCCTATTTGTTGACAATCTTACATGTATGTAACAATGGTATCCTCTTGTCTCACCAATAGGGACGATCATACGGCGCGTTGTAGATTGTGGAAGATAGTATGATCACTTGACCTAGTAAGAAATAAACCTGATCACAGCCGAGACATCATATGAGGATACGTCTGTCCCGATGGCTGCGGCATTGTCGGAATAAGTAATCTGTCTTGGTTACTTTACATGCTGGTACCCGAGGGTGGCGTATTGATGGACTGCAGTGAGATGTATTCGACTGTCTAACATCAGCGAATACAAGATCTCATTATATTGATTGAGTCCAAACCCTAATGAAGGTTCAGGGGTTTGCACGGGTTGACTGTTGCTTTGACTTGCCATGGTGGAGAGCCTAAGTAACATGCTCGTATATCCGGATCTTGGGAAACAACAGTTCGTGTAGTACCGCCTGAGATTGAGTTTAGGTAACCATATCCAAGTTATAGGATAGGGACATTCCCTGAGGAGCTCAATAACATTCATCGTGCCAAAGTCCTGCAGGCTGATTAAGTTCAGGCACGAGTGATAAGGATTGAGTGGTACTACTCAAGAATAATAAGATATTAATTAATTGTAGTTAGAGCTTGTCAGAAGCTCCAATTAATTAATGGATGTCCGGTAACCTTAAATATGAGGATTCTCAATTAATGCAGCCCGTTCTCATAACGTGGTAATAAAGGGGTAGGTCAGTATTAATTATGTGGTGAAAAAGAATTAATATTATTTAATTAATTGTTTCCTGGGTTGTGGACATGGGAATTAATTAATTTAAAGGCCCACTTTATTATTTGCATTAGGTTCGAGGACTGGCCCAATTAAATATGCTGATTTGAGCCCAATGGCCCATTAGGGATAAAACCCTGGGTCTATAAATAGACCTCTCACTCTCTGAAACCCTAGCCACTTTTGTTATTATTCAAAATTAGTCAAAACCCTAGAGAAGAGAGAGAGGGGGTGGCGCATGCAGTAGTGGGAGGAGAAGGATTTTTCGACTCTGGCCTACTGATACAGATTTGTGGAATCCTCACCAGTAGCAAATCTGAACAGCATTGGGACACAGCCCTGAAGATCTAATCTGGAGAACAAATTTCTTCTTTTCTCTTATTGTTTTCGATTTTATCTAAGAAATTAGATATCTAATTTCTATTTCCGCAGATTAAATCGAATCGCGTGGTTGAATTAAAGTTGGATATTCAAACGTAAAAGATCGGATCAGACTCTACGGATTCACGGTAATCTCACAATCCACGATATGTATTTAATTCATAGGAGCATGCTAGATTTTTGTGAATTTGGATTATATGCAATATCCATAAATCGATCCGATTCATTTGGGTTTTTGTGATTCGGTTCACTGGAAATCCCTACAATTGGTATCAGAGCCAGGTTTCTGATTTATGGCTTTGTTGTATATGATTAAATTAAAATATGCATGTATGAATTTTATTGTATATTGTGGATGGTTTTTGTTCCTCGTGGCAATCCGTGTGATTCAGCCCGCTGTGGTTTATCCGTGTAGGGCTGAATTAATTTTGTAAAATCACGAGAAAATTCGTGATTAGTGTAGATTTGAAAAATTGTAAAAGAATAGATTATTCTGTAAATTTTGTATTTTTCAAATCTGTAATCTGAACGGGTTGAGAACAAAGAACGAAGAGGAGCCGATGGCGCGCACAGGAGGCGCGGCAGTGCAGGGTGGCACGGCGGCGAGCGGCGGCGGGTGCGCGGCGCACGGCCTGCACGCGCGGCAGGCAGCGGCTGAGGGCTGCGAGCGCATGGCGGCGGCGGTCCGGTGGCATTAGAGCGGCAGCGGTGGCTGTCGTCGGTGGCTGCTGTCCCTGCGGCGGTGGCTCGTGTTTTGGTGGTTTGTACAATCCTGTGTAAACCCTAGGGTTTGCATTAGGGTTAGGGCAAATCATCAGATCACAAAGGCCTAAATCCCAAAAGATTTGGTGGTCCTAGAAGATTTGAATTTATCCAATTAAATTCAAATTCAAATTGTAATAGATAGGATTTATTTTTCCTATTTTTTTAGTGGGGCCACGAGGAATTTTTGTTTGCCTTAATTGTCCTCGTATGATATGTGATTTATTATGTGCGCAATTAAGCATGTGTAGATAATATGAAAAGCATGATTTACTGCTTTTATTATTTACAGCTTTCCAAGCATGCTTATGTGATTAATTTCTTGTTGGATTATATTTTGGGAATTTTTGGTCTTGTTTAAAGAAATTATAAGAAACCTTTTTAATGAAAAATACTAAGCAGAGTTTTTAATTAAAATCAATAGACCTCCAAAGTTTTTATTTACATCAATATTCTCGCACAAAACACTTTAACTGGTCCGAACTTCCTGGAATGGAAACGCAATCTCGAATACCTCCTGATTGTAGAAGAGCATATGTTCGTTCTGCAAGTACTTCGTCCCGAAGCGCCAACTGCTGAATCCAGTCAAATGGATATAGACTTTCATAACAAGTGGGAGAAATCAAATAATGTAGTCAAGTGCTACATGATGACCACTATGTCGAAAGTGTTACAGCAGCAGCATCAGCTCAATAGGGACGCCTATGACATTATGACGAGTCTGGAGGCGACCTATGGGGAAACTGATAGAGCCGTCAGGTTCAATCTCATGAGAGAAATTCTGAGTTAGAAAAGGACTGATGGCACCTCAGTGAGAGAGCACGTAGTTACCATGACTCACCTCATGGATGAGCTAACTGTGCATGATGGAGGTATCAATGCTGAGGCTAAGGTCGATATCATACTGAACTCTCTACCCAAGTCCTTTGAGAGTTTTAGGCTGAATGTTGTCATGAACAAAAAGAGTATACTCTTAACGAGTTACTCAATGCCTTGATGGCAGCAGAATCAGTGATGAACCCTCAAAAGGTTGTCTTAGCCACTTCTGGTAATCTTTCTGTTGTACCGAAAGGTATGAAGCGGAAGAAGGGGATTAAGAAGTAGGCCAAGAAGACACCTGTGAAGGATGGTGGGGCTGGGAAAAAGCCTAAAGTGGCGACTGATAGGGACAGGTGTTTCAGGTGTGGTAAGAAAGGACATTGGAGGAAAGATTGTCAAGCCAACAAAGCTAGACAAGGTATGCTATTTGCTTGTATAATCGTAAGCATGATTAGAGTCCGTTGTTGCTCTTCTAGAGCTGTAAGCACTGACTTGTTGATCATGTTGTTGTACTTTGCAGGGGACCGTGCCGACAAGGCTGGTGAGTGATGGCAAGAAGATACCAAACTGGATGAAGGCAACGTTTTATAACGGAGCTTCATGGTGTTTTCTTTTCTTTATGCTTTGATAAACCAAGTGCGTTTAAGAGTTTTGTTTTGTGGGCCGTGGTTTATCGGCAGGACAAAATTTATCAACTTTTCATGGATAATTGTTATTTATGATTTCAGTCATTGGTGGTAACAATGTTATCCATTATAAAATCTAGATTTACACTCTTTATGTTACTTTGATCAAACATGTCCTTAACTATTGCATGTAATTCATCCGTAATTGATAATCCTAGAAAGAGAAAACTAACTTCTTCTGATGAGGATCTTACATATCTCTGGCACTTGAGACTTGGTCACATCAGCTTGAAGCGGATTTAAAGACTAGCAGATGATGGTACATTGGACTTAGTCCGGGCTGTACCTTATCAAGTCTGCGAATCCTGCATCGACGGCAAGATGTCAACTAGACCTTTTAAGGCTAGTCAGTCTTGAGTAGAGGAAGTGTTGCAATTGATCCATTCTGACTTGTGTAGACCGATGTCCACGCAGGCTCGTGGAGGGTACGAGTACTTCGTCACTTTCATTGACGATTACTCAAGGTACGGATATGTTTACCTGATTCGCTACAAGTCTGAATGCTTTGAGAAATTCAAAGAGTTCAAGGCAGAGGTAGAAAAGAAGGTCGAGAAAACTATCAAGTCGCTGCGATCTGACCGTGGTGGCGAATACCTCAGTAACGAGTTCCTGCAGTATTTGTCAGACAATGGGATTACATCCCGGTGGACTGCACCGGGTACTCCCCAGCAGAACGGTGTAGCTGAAAGAAGAAATAGGACTCTTCTAGAGATGGTAAGATCAATGATGAGTTATGCAAACTTACCAATTTTGTTTTGGGGCTACGCATTGGAAACATCAGCTTACGTGTTAAATGTGGTGCCTTCTAAATCAGTTCCTAAGACGCCTTCTAAATCAGTTCCTAAGACGCCTTCTGAGCTCTTCCTTGGTTGCAAACTGGGTTTGTGCAAGTTTAGAGTATGGGGCTGTCCGGCACACGTACTGTCGAAGCAACCTGATAAGTTAGAAAGCAGGTCAAAAGTAATGTTGTTTATAGGGTATCCCAGGCAAACGAAAGGTGGTTACTTTTACTGTCCTGAGAGTCAGAGAGTCGTTGTTAGCACCAATGCTAGATTCTTGGAGGATGAGTATGTGAGTAATCACAAGTCAAGGAGTGATATCGTTCTTCAAGAAATTGAAAACGAGAATGCGATTCCAAGGGAAGGGGAACTTGTAGAAGTCGGTGCATCTGTGAGAGGTTCAGCACCACAGACACGTTCTTCAGTGCAAAGTGCAGGACCACAAGTCACTACACCTACTACTAACACGGCACCGATGCCTCGTCGTAGTGGGAGAGTTATTTTCCAGCCAGAAAGGTACATGTTCGTGGGTGAGTCTTCGGACTTGAGCCCAGAAGACGGACATGAGGACTCTAATCCACTGACTTACAAAGAGGCAGTGCAGGACAAGGATGTTGAAAAATGGCGTGTCGCCATGGATTCCAAAATTGAATCCATAACTGCTATGGATGTTGTTGGTCCCGGTTTATCAGAGTGTATAACGTTACGCAGCGGAAATATTGAACTTATAAGTCTAACTTGCACTCTGTCCTGCTGGTTGCTTCAGCTGACTGGCTGACTGGCTGGTCAGCTGATAGCTCAACACTTAGAATATTTTAAGCCTAGTTTGCACAGTTATCAGTTTTCAGATATACACCAGCACTTGAGTGCTGGGTTTCAAATACAAATTTAAATACTGAAAGCAGATAAAGGCAAAGGATTTTTATAGTGGTTCGATCAACTGATCTACGTCCACTCTCCAGTCGACTCACTGGAAATTCACTATAAGAGCAATCAGGTACAAAGAGTCCTACGATCTATCTCCAGCTGGTAGATGCCCCGTCTACCAGTCCACTGGATCAACCGCTCCCGGTCCTTGTCCTTCTTCAGCTCTTGTCAGATGGATGGAGTGCGAGCACGTCACTTCAACCTCCTCCTCTGACTGGTTGGGTGTTGAGTTCTCCCAAGAACGTAAATCCTCTACGGCAAACTGCCCGTAATAACTCAAGAGCTGGCTGGCTCTAGAGCTGCTATGTTCTTCCTCAGAAAGAGAAAGAACACCAAGCGAGGTCTGTAACTTACAAGCTGGAAGCTTGAAGTCTCGTGTTTGAATAAATCAACACACGGATAGCCTTTAGAGAGGCCTCGAAAGTTGTATGCTTTTACTTGCTTGAGCGTAATAAATTTCAGTCTTTCGGTAGGTGAAGAGTTGGCCAAGAACATTGAATGTTGATGGATCCCAGGTATTTATAGCCGAGGGATCCCATTCAAATATTCTAGCCGTTTGGACACATCCGGAATGGTCTCTATCCGCGCATGTCCTTCTAACGGCGGCAGGTAGGAATTTCCGGAAAGCGCCATGCTTGTGTCCGCTTTTTCTGACACAGACCTCTTTTTGTCAGAACGGCATTATTTCGTCAGTACGAGGAATCGCAACTGGTGTCTTGAACTGATAGACTTTAAGATATCCTTCCTTAAAGTCTTACTTTGTCAGTATATTCCTCAGACGAATCTTCTTTTTGTCTCTAAGACTCTGGGAGAGCGAATCTTGAATTCTGCTGGTAACATCTGACTGGTAGATCGTACTGGTGATCTTGTGCTGGCAGTCTCTGCTGATGACTTACGCTGGCACAATCTTAGTCTACCAATTTGTCTGATGTTAACCCTTTCTTGGAATCTCCCATGACTGGTGGCTTCACCGCTGGTGAATAGTGTCAGCCAGAACACGTATTCTGCTGGTAGGATTTGTCAGCCTCCTGCTGGTGAAATCCTTCCAACTGGTGAACAGTAGCCAGTCATTAGCTCTTGACTCCACGCTGATGAACAGTGTCAGCATGGGTCTGTCAGTCGTCTGCTGGTGAGACTTCTCTTAACTGGTAAGCACATCTCATGCTGGTGAACAGTAGCCAGCATGAGTCTTGATCAGCTACGACTTACAACTCAAAAGACCTAAACAGGACTTTACATTTGAGACTAGAGCTATTCTAGAGACAAACTGACGCTGGTTGGACTTAGGATTTGATCCACCAAAACACTTAAACACCAAATCAAAGATCTAAGCTATCAACTGGGGAAGGGAAACTTAGATAATTTTCCCAACAATTTCCCCCTTTTTGGTGCGATCAAAGCCTAACCAGCGAGCACTCAGCTGATGAGGAAAGTTACAAAGTATTTCTGGGTTTTACAAGTAAACCTATCAGATCTAAACCCATGAAACCACTTCCTCACATCAGCTCTAACCTAAGGATCTTCCCCCTCAAACTGGGAGAGATATTGCTCAATTAAATTATGAAGTAAGAATCTGAGCCAGGTTAGAATTAAAAAGTATCAAATGGAGTGCTGGTGCTGATTACACAGAAAGTGTAAGTTCAGCTGGTAAGTAAACAGTTTGACATCAGTTGGACAATGAGAAATTGTCGTCAACCCGTCAGTAGTCAATCCATTAAATGTTGCAATTACAAGTACAGGATTAAAAAACTGACTAGTCTAACTGGTACAAAAATACTTAACCAAAAAAATGAAGAGCACAGGACCTATGGCTGAGAAGAAGATCCAGGAGATTGATTTCGATTAGCTAGGTTCCTCAAGATCTCAGTAAGAGCCGCCATGTCTTGTCTGCTCTTCTCCCTTTCCTCAGCAGCTATCCTCCTCTCCTCTTCAGCAAGACGGAACCTCTCAGCCTCGGCACGTGCTCGCGCATCTTCCCCCTCTTGGATCCGCACTAAAAAGGAGTTCACCCCAGAGGTGAAAGTCTCCATTTGTTGCGCCATCTCTGCTCGGTAGGAGGAAAAGCGCTGGTCCATCCTGGCATCGATGAGATCAAGCAGTTGCGCAGGCGGATGGACCTCGGAGAGAGGCTGTGCTGAAACTGCAAGGGAAGAGGAAGGCACATCAGTTGCGGAAGGAGCCGCTGCTGGTTCAGATGCAGCTGATATCTCCATCGGGGCTGGCTCCTCCGCTGGCACTGCAGCAGCTGCTGGTGCCTCTACTTGTACTTCCTCAGCTGGTTCCACCATTAGCACTGCTGCTGGAGCTGGCTGGACTTGTTCAGTGAATTCCACCACTTGCCAGTCCATAGAATCAGGGACGAGATCGCCCGAGACAATAGGAACATGAGGGACGGCAAGGGTCAGCCACAAGCCACGAGAAGGATCCTCCTCCACAATATGGTCTACCAGCAAGGCGCAGGCAGCCATGTCGAACATGATAGCATGATAGGGAGGGATCCTTGGGAGGGTAACCAGCACTCTGAGGCGTCGGAGCGCGTACGTCAGCTGGTACCCCCGACTGCTGACTTGGAACTGGAGGAAAGGTAACTTGACCTTTTGCCGTGGCGGGAGGCCGGAGCTTCCAGTCAGCTGCCTATACTCTGCAATCTTCAGCAAGCGGCACTGGATCCTCCTTGTAGACAGTTGCTGGTGGCATTCAGGATCGGTGCCCATGAAAGCATTGGCCCACTCCTCCTCCGCTCTCCAGTAGCCAAGACCCAGCCTGGCATAGAGAACCGCCCGTTTCTCCACAGTCAGCAGGCGCTGGCATCTGTCAAAAATCCTCCATCTCCGGAACTCCAGACATAGTTCCGGATCCACCCTCCAGAGCCTACGGTAGCTGGATATTATCTCGTCATTGACGGCATTTTCCACCTCCACCGCGATGTTCTCAGCATACTCATAGAGAGTGAAGTTGTAATATTCCACTGGCTGCAGGGGCAGGCACCAAGCAGTGATTCTGGAGGCATATACCGACTGGTGGGGGAGTCCGCTGAACGGTATGATGTTGAATGCAGATGGCTCTGGCACTCTTGAGTTATGAAATGCCATCTCCCCGCGCTGCTCCCACCGGTGCACTCCTGTCACTCGTGCCTGGAAAGTATCCTCATCAACCAGTTGATGCTCTTGGATGCAGAGCATGTAAGGACGCCTTTCAGATCGTGCACGCCTAACTGGTGATGTTGAGGATGCTGCTGGTCGCCCAGAAGTTGATGTCGAGGCATCTGTGGATCGGGGGCGACTGGCAGAAACTTGAGCCTTAGCATCAAAGTCTGGGAACAGATCCCTTGGCTCCATCCTCTGCACCATTGAGTGATGCACCACCTCCGTAGCTGGCTCCTGCTCTGGCTTCTCAGCCTTTGGTTCCTCTTCATCCTCGGATTCAGAACTGACATCCGAGGAGCTCGCCAGTTGTACCGGGGTGGTCGCCCGCTCTTCTTCTCCTCCACTGGCACCCCCTTGCGCGGCCAGTGGGACGTCGTCACCTCCACCACCCCCTTGCACGGGTGGAGGGACATCAGCGGTTTCCTCCTCCGGCTGGTACTCATCCACAAGGGATAGTACATCCTTGTCAGCGCCCATCACCAGCAGACGTTCAAATGTTTCTTCAGATAAGATTTCGCCTGGTGCTGGTGCTGGTGGCCTAGCACTTGTGGATTCGAACGCCTTTCCTTTTCCCCTGGTCGCCAGCCTCAGTTGCTCCTGTATTTCCTCCTGGCGCCTGGCCTCAGTCTCAGCCTTGATCTGAGCAAAGCGCTCATCCCTGGCCGCCAGCTCCGCCTCTCTCTTCTGCTTCGCCAGCAGAGCCCGGAGCCTTGACTTGGCCTGCTTCTTCCTCACCAAGGAAGCACTCCTTGCCTTCTTGGCGTGCTTCTCAGCCTTCTGCGCCTTGGTCATGACTCGCTTGCGCTTGCGAGTCATCTTCTCCAGCGTCTCCTCCTCAGTCAGACCCAGAACGGACTTCTTGATTGGGATGGAGATTTTCCCAGATTCGGGGTGATATGCCACAGCTGATGGTGGCTGCTGGTGCTGGGAAGTCTTAGCCTTCTTGCGGGAGGGCTTCTTGGTGACTGGCACCTGCATAGCTGGTTGAGGGCGACTGCCAGAAGCCTCCACTTCCGCCTCCTCCAGTTGAGTAAAAAGAGACTCGGTCTCCATCTTCCTCTTCAACTCGGCCCTTGCCTCAGCTGTCAGTGGCTGTGCCATGACTGGCACCTGTTCCCCCTCATCCTCCTCTTCTTCCTCCGAAACGACCGTGGCTGGGTCGACTGCTGTCTTTCCCTTCAGCCTCCGCGGCTTATGGTAGTCAGGGCGGGGCAGCTTTGCCTGCTCCTTGGTGGGCGGAATGAAATCCGAACTCACCAGTTGCTCCCCCTGGTCCACTCCATCTCCAATCTCCATCTCCAAAATATGGCTGATCCGCAGCCCAAAGGATACGGAGTGAGTGAACGTCCCATCAATTGGGATGTTGATGTTGCGGTCAACATTCTCCAGCAGTCTGCCGAAAAAGAACTCGGCCCAGTTCCCTTCCACTCCATCCACCAGCGCGCACATCACGGAGAATTTGCGCAGGCTCAACTCAGCGTATGAGCCAACTTCGCACTGCAGCATCCTGACGACGATGTCGCATACCATCTGCCACCAGTCGTCCATCTCCGACTTCCGCATTCCAGTGCGAAAACTCGTCACCCCCTCCCTCTTCCACTGAGTCCACCGCCTCCTGAACTCCTCTACATCGTTGTGGAAGTAGGTGGCTATCTCCATGCCCTCGTTCCTCAATCCGAACAGGTTGGCGAGGTATTCGGCGCTGACAGTGATCATATGGCCGAAAACGGAAGTGGTGAAGGACTTCCTCCCGTCAGCAATCACGGCCCGTGCATAGAACTCCGCCACCATATGCGGATGGAAGGTCTCGGGCCTTGCCGTCAGATATTGTCGAAGGCCTTCCCGGTCGATCATCTCGATCAACTCTGCTCCATAATTTTTGCGCGCCAGCTTCTCGTTCAGAATTTTTTCTTTCTGAACTTGCGCCGCCCTGATTTGCGCGTTTGAGAGTTGAGCCCTGGTCGCTGGTTTGTTCAACTGAACCAGGCGGGCGAATGGAAGAGTGTAGTCTACATCGTCCATCTGCGTGATGCCAGTGTAAGTAGGCATGTGGGCTTCTGCGACAGGTAAGTCTGGTGAACCAGACGAAGAAGATGTAGATGGTGAGTTGTCATCTGGTTGTCGGGAAGATGAAGCCATAATTTCAGAAGAAATCTTAAGAAAAGCTTTGGAGAGTAGGGTTTCTGAAATTAAACGATCGTAAAAGGTTTTTCCGTCGAAAGGCATCGGGTATTTATACCCAAGTCCATGCAGGATCAGACGATCAAGATTAACGCTCAGCAAGCGGGGATCGACGGTCATCAGCAGGCCCGGTTTCCTGTGCGACGTGCGCGGACGTGCTGACGTGGGCTACGTCGTGTAGCTGACGTGGCGCTCAGCGATTGGTGGCAACCAAACGTCAGACTGCGCAGACGCTGTGCGCATTAAATGTGGCATTAAATGCCGCATTAAATTCTGAGAGCTGTACACGCTACTTGGATTTGAACAATCCCGCCTTTTCTGAGACAGCTGGCAAGACTGGTCATCAGTAGCACATACCAGTTGCATACTTCCCCCTAACTGGTTGGCCTCTTCATCAGTTAGCAACTGATTCCACTTGCTGATAGTACTGGCTGCTGGCAAACTTCCATCAGTTATCAGCTGGCAACTGGAAAGATGGAAAATTGAGCGCTTGGACTCAATTTTGTTCCGCATAAACTTCTCTTCTCTTGGAATTGGGAGCTGGGACCCAATTTCGCTTCAACTGATGGCCTATGCTGGCAAGATTCCGCAGTAGACACCAGTTGTTAGATAGAGATACCACTTAAGTAAAAAAACAACTAAGAGCTTGGACTTAGTCGTAATCAGCGTCCTCTAGAAGATCAAGAACAGAATGAGAGCTGGGACTCATTCTTCCTCATCATTTGGGCTCACATCAATCTCCATAAGACCGAGTTTGATGCACAACTCCTTAAATCTTGCTTCTGGCAGTGGCTTGGTGAGGATGTCAGCCAGTTGATCTTCAGTTCTGATATAGTCCACACTGACATCCTTCTTCTCGACATGGTCACGAATGAAGTGATGTCGAATATCTATGTGTTTGGTTCTGGAGTGATGAACCGGATTCTTCGTGATGCACATAGCACTGTTGTTGTCGCAATAGATTGGAACACAGCCAGTGTCCACTTCATAATCCTCCAGTTGTTGCTTGATCCAGATAATTTGAGCACAGCAACTGGCAGCGGCAACATACTCAGCCTCAGTGGTAGATGTAGCAACTGAGTGCTGCTTCTTGCTAAACCAACTGATTAGCTTGTGTCCTAGAAACTGACACGTACCACTGGTACTCTTCCGGTCAATACGGCATCCAGCGAAGTCTGAATCTGAATATCCAATGAGTGTAAGCTCATCATTCCTGGGATACCATATTCCAAGAGATTCAGTCCCCTTCAGATATTTCACTATCCTCTTGGCAGCTTCCATGTGTGACTTCTTCGGATTTGCTTGAAATCTGGCACACACTCCGACTGAATAAGAAATGTCGGGTCTGCTGGCTGTGAGATAGAGAAGTGATCCAATGATTCCTCGGTAAATGGTAGGATCAACTGATTCACCTTGCTCATCAAGAAATATTTGACTACTGGTGCTCATAGGTATTCTGAGGGACTTAGTTTTCTCTGGGCAATACTTTTGGATTAAGTCCTTCGTATACTTCCGCTGGCTGATAAAAATTCCATCAGCTGACTGCTGGACCTGGAGTCCGAGGAAGTATGTTAACTTGCCCATCATACTCATCTGAAATGATGTCTGCATCAGTTGAGAAAACTTCTCGCAGAGAGTTATATTCCTTGATCCGAATATGATGTCATCTACATAGATCTGCACCATTAGCATGTCACCACTATCCTTGAGAAGAAAAAGAGTCCTATCAATCTTCCCTTTCCGAAATCCATTGCTGGTAAGGAATTGTGACAGCGTTTCGTACCAAGCCCTGGGCGCCTGTTTCAATCCATACAGGGCCTTTCTCAGCTTGTACACCTTGGTGCCAACTTCAAAGCCTGGAGGTTGCTCGACATATACCTCCTCTTTTAGCTCGCCATTCAGGAAGGCGCTCTTCACATCCATCTGGAACACTGTGAAGCCGTGATACGCTGCATAAGCAAGGAACAGCCGTATCGCCTCCATTCTGGCAACTGGTGCGAAGGTCTCATCGAAATCGATCCCTTCACACTGCCTGTAACCTTTGGCGACTAAACGAGCTTTATTTCTGACCACGGTGCCATTCTCATCTCGCTTGTTCTTGAAAACCCACTTGGTGCCAATCACTGACTGATGTGATGGTCTCTCCACCAAGTCCCAAACGTTATTGCGAGTGAATTCTGCAAGCTCCTCTTGCATGGCATTAATCCAATCAGCGGATTCCAGCGCAACTCCTTTGGAAGTAGGTTCCATTTGAGAGATAAAACAACTCAGGAGCGCACTGCCGTGTCGAGTCTGGACAGAACCTTCCGGATCACCGAGAATAGCATCAGTTGGGTGATCCCTCAGCCATTTGGGAGGACCAGCGACTGCTGGTGCCGGCTGTGAAACAGGTTCATCTGTCCTGACGACTGGTGCTTCCACATTTCCACCAGTCGGGGCTGCAACATCAGCTGGTGCTGGACCTTCACCAGTTGGAACAACTTCATCAGCATCACCTTCTGACTGGTTGTCTGAACCTTCACCAACGTTGTCAGCATCAGCTGGAACATCCATTCCAGTTGGTCCATCATTGCCTTCTTCTTCAAAAAGGCCAGTAGGGATTCCCCCTAGATTGTTGCAAGATCCACTCAGGGAGATTGAGTGTAAGGTCTCAGCAAGGTCATTTGCATCACCGACCCTCTCAGGTTGCTGATGGGCACCTGAGGGAACTGGTTGTGAAGATGATCCATTCATAGGTCTAGTCGAACCAGTTGGTTGAGCATCGGAAGAATTCCTGCCCAACTGGTCGCTGACATCCTCGACCTCAGGAACATCTTCAGCCAGTTGGCGTAAGGTCCTGCGCACTAAAGTAGCTTCATCAAAAACAACATTGCATGTTATTTCCACAAGCTGGGTAGTCTTGTTAAATACTCTATAGCCCTTGTGAGAGGGATGTCCATATCCGACAAACACACCCTCATCAGCCTTAGGCGAGAAAGCATTTAACTTCGACTTCCCATTATTATGGATATAACATGGTGAACCGAATGCACGAAGATGAGCTATAGAAGGCTTACGACCAAAGTACACTTCGTAGGGAGTTTTCTGGAGTCTGTCGTTGATCCCGCTTCTATTCTGAGTGTAGCAGGCAGTCACCAACGCTTCTCCCCAGAAACTCTGTCCCAAGCCGGACTCAGCCAGCATGGACCGGAC